>SJYV01045260.1:330203-350436 GCA_006410875.1 Neotragus pygmaeus
CTTGCAGACCAAGGGACTCTCAAGAGTCTTCTCCAGCACCACAATTTGAAAGCATCCATTCTTAGGCACTCAGCATTCTTTGTTGTCCAACTATCATATGTAGACATGACTACTGGAAAAGCCACAGCTTTGACTATACAGCCCATTGTTGGTCAAGTGCTGTCTTTGTATTTTAATAGGCTGTCTAAATTTTTCCAGGTGCTACTCACATCTTTTTGAGATCCTGGATGGTTGACATATACCAGGAGGGTCTCAGCCTGAGATCAGCTCTCCAGAAGAAACATACGGCAAACTTGAGATGTGCTCTTGCCATGCACCTGAGCAACTGAGCAGCCAGGACTAGGGAGGTGATTAAGACTCATGGTCCACCTGGGACAGTGTGCTTGCCAAGCACCTGAGCACCTGAGCTGCTCAACTTGAGAAGGGAACAAAACACACACCCAACTGACAAAGACTGAGCCAGAATTGTATCTGAGTGTCTCCTAAGAGGTACGGGTCATCAGTAGCCTACCACAGGAGCTCTGGGTGCAGCAGACCAGAGTATGGCAATAGACATCTTGGAGATCACCATCAACCCCACCACAGAACCACCAGAACTTACACAGGACTGGGGAAACAGATTCTTGGAAAACACCAACAAAACCTTGTGTGCACCAAGACCCAGGAGAAAGGAGCAGTGACCCCACAAGAAACTGACCCAGACATGCCCATGGGTCATGCCCATGACAAGGCCTTACAAATAGCTGCGAATAGAAGACAAGCTAAAGGCAAAGGAGAAAAGGAAAGATATCCCATTTGAATGTAGATTTCCAAAGAATAGCGAAGAGAGATACGAAAGACTTCCTCAGGGATCAATGCAAAGAAAGAGGGAAAAAATAGAATGGGAAAGATTAGGACCTCTGGGGAGACCTTACAAATAGCTGTGAAAAGAAGAGAGGCGAAAAGCACAGGAGAAAAGGAAAGATATAAGCATCTAAATGCAGAGTTCCACAGAATAGCAAAAAGAGATAAGAAAGCCTTCAGCAATCAATGCAAAGAAATAGAGGAAAACAACAGAATAGGAAAGACTAGAGATCTCTTTAAGAAAGTTAGAGATACCAAGGGAACATTTCATGCAAAGATGGGCTCGATAAAGGACAGAAATGGTATGGACCTAATAGAAGATGATATTAATGGATGCAATATCCTGTGGACTCTCCAGGAGTCTCCAGCAGAGGCATGGGTCAGTGGTGGCCTGCTCCAGGGTCAGAGGCACTGAGTGCAGCAGTGTGTGCATGGGACATTGATGGAGGTCACCATTATCTTCATTTCCTCCACCATAGTTTGGCCTCAGGTCAAGCAACAGGTAGGGAACATAGCACTACCCATCAATAGAAAATTGGATTAAATATTTACTGAACATGGAACAAGACCCCGTTTTCCCCTCAGTCAGTGTCTCCCATCAGGAAGCTTCTGTAAGCCTCTTATCCTTCTTGATCAGAGGATAGATTGAATGAAAACCACAGTCACAGAAAACTACTCCAACTGATCACATGGACCACAACCTTGTCTAGCTCAATGAAACTATGAGCCATGCCATGTAGGGCCACCCAAGATGGATGGGTCATGGTAGAGAGCTCTACAAAACGTGGTCCATTGGAGAAGGGAATGGCAAACCACTACAGTACTCTTGCCTTGAGATCCCAATGAACTGTATGATAAGACAAAATGGTATGACACTAAAAGATGAACTTCCCAGGTAGGTAGGTGCCCAATATGCTACTGGAGAAGAGTGGAGAAATAACTCCAGAAAGAATGAAGAGACAGAGCCAAAGCCAAAACAACACCCAGTTGTGCATGTGATGAATGATGGAAGTAAAATCTGATCCTGTAAGTAGCAATATTTCCTAGGAACCTGGAATGTTAGGTCCATGAATCAAGGCAAATTGAAAGTGGTCAAACAGGAGATGGCAAGAGTGAACATCAATAGTTTAGGAATCAGCAAACTAAAATGGACTGAAATGGGTGAATTTAACTCAAATGACCATTATATCTACTATTGTGGGCAAGATCCCTTGCCATCATAGTCAACGAAAGAGTCCAAAATGTAGTACTTGGATGCAATCTCAAAAACGACAGAATGATCTCTGTTCATTTCCAAGGCAAACCATTCAATATCACAGTAATCCAAGTATGTTCCCAAAAGTAATGCTGAAGGGCTGAAGTTGAATGATTCTATGAAGACCTACTAGACATTCTAGAACTAACACACAAAAAAGATATTATTCATTATAGGGGACTGGAATGCAAAAGTAGGAAGTCAAGAGATACCTGGAGTAACAGGCAAGTTTAGCCTTGGAGTACAAAACAAAGCAGGTCAAAGATTAACAGAGTTTTGCCAAGAGAACACATTAGTCATAGCAAGCACCCTCTTCCAACAACACAAGAGAAGATTCAACACATGCATATCACCAGTTGGTAAACACTGAAATCAGATTGATTATATTCTTTGCAGCCAAAGATGGAGAAGTTCTGTATGTTAGAGCCAGACCGGAGCCATGACAGGCTCAACAGGCTACACTAGGCCTAAGTTTCAGGTTCTTGTAAACATGAGTCAACTTGTAAACATGAGTCATAATTCTAAGAAACTCCACCCTAGAAAAGTCCCTGCTGGCGCCAAACTGGATTAAAACCTGAGTCATGATTCCGGGGAACCACACCCTGGGAAAGTCCCCGATTGTGCCAAACAGGAGCCAGTCAGAATTGGGATTTTGATTCAAACCCAAGCCAGTGAGATTTTGTGAATTGTGTGATTTGACCAGTGAAATTTTGTGATTTGAAAAATCCCGCGTGTGCACATAAACTAACCAATCGCTGTTTGCCCTCTTCTGTGGCAACATTTGAACCGGGCTAAATGTATAAATACTGCTGTAATCCAGAGCTCGGGGCTCTCATCAAGACTCCACTGCACTGGATGAGATGGGAGCCCTAGCTCGAGCTAGCAATAAAACCCCTTTATGCTTTTGCATTGCTGTGGACGTCTTATTCTCTGTTTTGGGGGACTCAGATTTGGGGCATAACATTTGGGGGCTCGTCTGGGATCTCTTTAACTGGGAAGAATAACACTCTCCTGGCAGAAGGGGTTTCCTCACTAGGAGGAAAGATATCTGAACACCGGTGTTAAGTCTGGTTAAGTCCAGAGTAAGACTGAGGCCCAGCAAGCACTCTGGAAGGCAGCTGGCTCTGGTAAGAAGAAAGCTTTCATCAGGTCTGGTCAGGGGCAAATTAGTCGTCCTAGCTAGCATAAGGCTGAGGCCCAGCAAACGTGCTGGAAGGCAGTTGGCTCTGTTAAGAAGAAAGCTTTCGTCAGGTTTGGTCAGGGGCGAATTAGTCATCTTAGCTAGCGTAAGGCCGAGGCCCAGTGAGAGTGCTGGAGGGCAGCTGACTCTGGAGGGGAGAAAGAAGTTCTCTTGATCCCAAATCTGGTGGGCAGTGGATGCCCTTCAGTAAGGTAGCCTCCAGGGATAAGAAGGTTAAGGGGGCCCTAGGAATGTTCAAGGGGCCCTAGGAAGACCTAGCACTGTGTTCTCAGCCGATATTTATCTGTCTTATCTTTGTCACATCTTTGTGTGTTCCGTCATTGTCTCTGCTCTCTGTGTGTTTGTCTCGTCTCCTGTGTTTTACTCCATAATCATATTTTGCTAGTCTGAATAAGCTACTTTTACTGCTAAATAGACGCCTGCAGGAACCATCAACCGGTCCGCTGTTTGAGTGGTGAAATCTGTATAATTTTGTCCTCAGTGACCTTCTAGAGTCTATCCTTTTTCACCCATGATCCCATTTGGGATGACTGTCTTCACCACAGAGGAACATGAGTGGATTTTGTCAGAGGCATGGAAAAACATTCCAGGGGTGGACAGAAGACCTACCATGCAGCCTAATCCAATTGACGAGGGATTCCCTCTGATGCGACCCCACTGGGATTTCAAGCGCACTGAAGGTAGAGAGCATCTCCAAGTGTACCGCCAGATTCTCATGGCTGGCCTTCGAGCAGCCGCCAGGAAACCAACAAATTTGGTCTAGGTAAATTTAGATAGACAGGAACCGACTGAGAGCCTGGCAGCCCTCTTAGAGAGGTTAATGGAAGCTTTCAGACACAGGCTGATGAGTTGTGCATGGCAGTTATACTAGCATTTTGTGAATCAGGCAGCCCCACACATTAGGAAAAAGTTGCAAAAAAATAGACAGGCTAAGGGAAATCTAGTGAGGGCAGCAGAAGATGAAGCAGGGGCGACGGTGGCTGATGCAGGCCATGAAAGAAACTATTCTGTGGATTCCCGAGTCGGCGATCCCTCGCCAAGTGAGGGAATTCCTAGGGACTATTGGGCACTGCAGATTGTGAATCATCGGGTTCACCGAGAAGGCCCGGCCACTGTATGAAGGAAGTAAAAAAAGCCAAAACTGGACTTGGACTGAACCTGTGAGGCAGGCATTTCGAGAGCATATTCATGGCCCAATATACAAGGAATGAGGGTTGCTAATGGCAGAGGGAAAGGTAATCAAGAACTTACCTGAGATCCGTAGACTCTTGGCAGTGGTCCACCAGCTTCAGGCGGTAGCCATAGTGCATGTTCTGGAATACCAAAAGGGGAAAGATCTAGGGGCTCGAGGCAACTGAGTCGCTGATGCAGCAGCTTGCCAAGCTGCCAGGGGAAGCTACGGTACCTGCGTACTGGCTGTGGGATTGCTGGCCCCAGGAATGGGGACCCTGCCACCGGCCCCCGAGTACTCCCCCTCTGATCAGGACTGGATTCGAGAAAACAGCAACCATTCTATGAATAAGGACGGATGGTACCAGGACCAGGAGGGCAACCTATTGCTCCCCGCTGATCTAGTTTGACAATTCTGCACACACCCACATCAGACCACCTATTTGGGGGAAAAGAAGACTCTATCACTCTTACAGACAGCTCGCCTGTGGTTTCCCCAACAAAAAAAGCGGCCATACAAGACAGAGCCCGTGCCTGTAAAGTGTGCCAGATGATGAGACCAGGGAAGGGACAGCACACGGGTATAAGGTACTGAGGGGAGAGGCCAGGACAAATTTGGAAATAGATTTCACTGAAGTAAGGCCAGGTAAATATAGGTACCTTTACTTGTTAGTCTTGGTGGATACCTTTTCTGGGTGGGTGGAGGCGTACCCCACTAAGAGGGAAACAGCAGTGATGGTTGCCAAGAAGCTCCCAGAAGAGATAGTGCCTAGGTTTGGGCTGCCAGTAACTATGGGCTCTGATAATGGACCTGCTTTTGTGAGTCAAATTGTTCAGGGACTGGCCTTTGCCCTAGGGACCAAATGGAAGCTGCCTTGTGAATACAATCCCCAGAGCTCAGAATAGGTAGAAAGGATGAATTGGACCCTAAAAGAAACTTCAGCAAAATTGGCAATAGAGACTGGTCGGAACTGGGTGACCCTCCTTCCCTGCGCACTCTTCTGGGCATTCAACACCCCCTATAAATTGAACTTGATACCGTTTAAGATTGTCTATGGAAGTCCTCCCCCAGTTTATCCTATTTTCCAAGGAAAGATTGAACCTCATCCCACCCTAAGGGCATTTCGGTAAGCCTTCTTGGCCTTGAGCAAAGTGCATGTTCATATCTGGACCTTGGTTAACCAGACCCTGCCCCAGGATATAGAGGAGGATTCCTCTATATGATCAAAAGACAGGGGGGGAATGTTAGAGCCAGACCGGAGCCATGACAGGCTCAACAGGCTACACTAGGCCTAAGTTTCAGGTTCTTGTAAACATGAGTCATCTTGTAAACATGAGTCATAATTCTAAGAAACTCCGCCCTAGAAATGTCCCTGCTGGTGCCAAACCAGATTAAAACCTGAGTCATGATTCCGGGGAACCACACCCTGGGAAAGTCCCCGATTGTGCCAAACATGAGACAATCAGAATTAGGATTTTGATTCAAACCTGAGCCAATGAGATTTTGTGAATTGTGTGATTTGACCAATGAGATTTTGTGATTTGTGTGATTTGAAAAATCCCACACGTGAGCACGAACTAACCAATTGCTGTTTGCCAACTCTTCTTTTGCAACATTTGAACCGGGCTAAATGTAAATACTGCTGTAATCCAGAGCTCAGGGCTCTCATCAAGACTCCACTGCACTGAATGAGGTGGGAGGCCTAGCTCGAGCTAGCAATAAAACCCCTTTATGCTTTTGCATTGCTGTGGACGTCTTATTCTCTGTTTTGGGGACTCGAACTTCAGGCATAACACTATACAGTCAGCAAAAACATTATTGGGAGTTGACTGTGGCTCAGATGATGAACTCCTTATTGCCAAATTTGGACTGAAATTGAAGAAAGTAGGGAAAACCACTAGACAATTCAGGTATGACCTAAATCAAGCCCCTTATGCTTATACAATCGAAGTGACAAACAGATTCAAGGGATTAGATCTTATAGACAGAATGCCTGAAGTACTATGGATGGAGGTTTGTGACACTGTACAGGAGGCAGTGACCAAGACTATCCCCAAGAAAAAGAAATGCATAATGGCAAAATGGTTGTCTGACAAGGCCTTATAAACAGCTGTGAATAGAAGACAAGCTAAAGGCAAAGGAGAAAAGGAAAGATATACCATTTGAATGTAGATTTCCAAGGAATAGCAAGGAGAGATAAGAAAGCCTTCCTCAGGGATCAATGCAAAGAAAGAGAGAAAAAATATAATGGGAAAGATTGCAGACCTCTTCAAGAGAATTAGAGATATCAAGGGAACATTTCATGCAAAGATGAGCACAATAAAGGGCAGAAAGACTATGGACCTAATAGAAGAAGATGATATTAAGAAGAGGTGGCAAGAATACACAGAAGAACTATACAAAAAAGATCTTCATGATCCAGATAACCACAATTGTGTGATCATTCACCTAGAGTGAGAGATCCTGGAATGCGAAGTCAAGTGGGACTTAGGAACTGTGTCGCTTTGAACAAAGCTAATGGAGGTGATGGAATCCCAGTTGAGAGATTTCAAATCCCCAAAGATGATGCTGTGAAAGTGTTGTACTCATTATGCCAGCAAATTTGGAAAACTTAGCAGTGGCCACAGGGCTGGAAATGGTCAGTTTTCATTCCAATCCCAAAGAAAGACAATGCCAAATAACGTTCCAACTACCTCACAATTGCACTCATCTTACGTGCTAGCAAATTAATGCTCAAAATTCTCCAAGCCAGTCTTCAATAGTACATGAACCATGAATTTCCAAATGTTCAAGCTGGATTTAAAGAAGGGAGAGGAACCAAAGATCAAATTGCTAACATCTGTTGGATCATAGAAAAAGCAAGAGAGTTCCAGAAAAACATCTACTTTTGCTTTCTTGACTACACCAAAGCCTTTGACTATGTGGATCATAACACTGTGGGAAATTTTGAGAGATGGGAATGTCAGACCACCTTACCTGCCTCCTGAGATCTGCATGCATATCAGGAAGCAACAGTTAGAACTGGACATAGAACAACAGACTGGCTCAAATTTGAGAAAGGAGTACATCAAGGCTGTATATGGTCACCCTGCTTATTTAACTTATATTCAGAGTACATCATGAGAAACACTAGGCTGGATGAAGCACAAGCTGTAATCAAGATTGTCAGGAGAAATATCAATAACCCCAAATACACAGATGACACCAACCTTATGGCAGAAAGTGAAGATGAACCAAAGAGCCTCTTGATGAAAGCGAAAGAGGTGAGTGAAAATGTTGGCTTAAAACTCAACATTCAAAAAGTAATAACATGGTTCTAATCCCATCACTTCATGGCAAATATATGGGGAAACAATGGAGACATTGATGGCTCCAAAATCACTGCTGATGGCGACTACAGCCATGAAATTAAGACACTTGCTCCTTGGAAGAAATGTTGTGACCAAACTAGACAGCATATTAAAAACATGGAGATTACTCTACCCACAAATGTCCATTCAGTCAAACTATGGTTTTCCTAGTAGTCATATATGGATATGAGAGTTGGACTATAAAGAAAGCTGAGTGCCAAAGAATTGATGGTTTTGAACTGTGGTGTTGGAGAAGACTCTTGAAAGTCCCTTGGACTGCAAAGAGATCCAACCAGTCCATTCTAAAGGAAATCAGTCTTGAATATCCATTGAAAGAACTCATGCTGAAGCTGAAACTCCAATCCTTTGGCCACCTGATATGAAGAACTAACTCATTGAAAATGACCCTGATGCTGGGAAAGATTGAAGGTGGGAGGAGAAGTGGATGACAGAGGATGAGATGGTTGGATGGCATCACTGACACAATGGGCATGAATTTGAGTAGGCTCTGGGGATTGGTAATGGACAGGGAAGCCTGGTGTGCTCCAGTCCATGAGATTGCTAAGACCTGGACACAGCTGAGCGACTGAACTGAACTATGTTCCTCATAGCTTTCCTTTCAAAGATGGAAGCCTCTTTTAATTTCCTGGCTGTAGTTGTCACCCTCTGCTATAATTTTGGAGGCCAATAAAATAAACTTTGTCACTGTTTACATTGTTTCCCTATCTCTTTGTCATGACCTGATGGGACCAGGTAGGTGATCTTAGTTTTTTGAATGCTGAGTTTTAAGCCAGTTTTTTCACTCTTCTCATTCACTCTCATCAAGGTCTTTAGTTCCTCTTCACTTTGTGACTTTGGAATGTTATCATCTGCATATCTGAGGTCGTTGATATTTCTCCTGCCACTTATGATTCCAGCCCAGCTTTTCATGTAATGTACTCTGCCTGAATTTAAATAAGCAGGTGACAATATAATGCCTTGCCATATTCATTTTCCAGTTTGTGAACCAGGCTGTTGTTGCATGTCTGGTTTTAACTGTTGCTTCTTGACCTGAATACAGGTTTCTCAAGAGACAGGTATGATGGTCTGTTATTCTCATCTCTTTAAGAATTTTTTCACCATTTGCTGTGATCCAAATAGTCAAAGCCTTTTAGCAATGAAGCAGAAGTTTTCATTTTACCAGTGAAGCAGAAGTAGATGTTTTTCTGGAATTCCCTTGTTTCCTCTGTGATCCAACAGATGTTGGCGATTTATTCTCTGGTTCTTCTGCTTTTTCTAAATCTATTTTGTGTACATCTGGAAGTTCTCAGTTCACATACTACTGAAGCCTAGCCTGAAGGATTTTGAGCATAACCTTGTTAACATTTGAAATGAGTGTAGCTGTATTGTGTTTGAGCATTTGTTGTCGTTGCCCTTCTTTGAGACTGCAATGAAAACTGACCTCTCATTCCTTATACTTATGCTATTGAATTGGAAGTTTTTCAAGTATTCACAGAACTTAGTTTGTGATTCTATGCTGGATAAGCCATGTGGGCTATAATCAAATTATAAGTGAAGTAAAATGTGGAGGAAACCTTTAATAATTATAGAGATAAAACTGATATGAAGTAGACACAGATGTATATATTGAATATATTATGTTTTACACAAGTAGATATATAATATGTCTATTATATATTATCCCATATAGATATTTATAGGGCTATATATAGTAAACACTGGTGAGTGTGAGACACTAGTCAAGTCTATAATAATATAATTCTGCACCCAGTTCCAGTGTATGGTTTTTCCCTGACACCAACTGAGTGTGATACAATTCAACACTTTCTCCTGGAGATAGTATTAGCTTCTACAGGTTAAGGGCTCAATCCCACAAGACTGCTCCCCACTTCAAATGCCAATCCCAAGTCTAAGTGTGCTTCTGACCAGCTGGCTATAAATCAGAGCTTCCCATAATCCCCTCCTTAGGTTCTATTAATTTGCCTGAGCAGCTCATAGGATACACAAAACCAGTTTACTCACTAGATTGCCTTTTTTTTTTTTTTTAGAAAATATGACAAGGAATATGAATCCATCACTACATGAAGAGATACATGTAGGTCTTCAGTATAGAGGGAAGGTCCCGAACAAAAACACTTCTGACCCTGTGGAATCTGGGACTGATTATGACAGGAAGCAGATGAATTCTGGACCACTAACCTGAAGCCCAAATCCACCCTTTATGGGGATTTCCAATCATAGGTGTTATCAATTAAATTATTGATAACTTCTATCCTACCTCTCCTCCATGGAAGTCAGTGGGTCTGAAGGTTCCCATCTTCTAATCATTGGGTTAGTTCCACTGGCAACCAGTCCCCATTTTTAGGTGCTCCTCAAATTTACCTGATTATCAGAGCAAAAGGCACTTTGAGGTTGCCCTCAGCTCTCACCACTGGAAATCTCAAGGCCTTTAGGTGGGCTTTCCTGGTGACTTGAGCTTCTCTGGTGGCTCAGAGGGTAAAGCGTTTGCCTGCAATGCGGGAGACCTGGGTTTGATCTCTGGGTTGAAAAGATCCCCTGGAGAAGGAAAAAGCAACCCACTCTGGTACTCTTGCCTGGAAAATCCCATGGACAGAGAAACCTGGTAGGCTACAGTCCATGGAGTCGCAAAGAGTAGGACAGGACTGAGCGACTTCACTTTCACTTTCCTGGTGCTCAGAAGGTAAAGAATCTACCTGCAATGCAGGAGACCCAGGTTCAATCTCTGTTTCAAGAAGATCCTCCTGGAAAAGAGAATGGTTACCCAGTCCAGACAGAGGAGCCTGGAGGGCTCCAGTCCATAGTGTCCCAAAGAATGGGACACAACTGAGCAATTAACACTTTCACTTTTTAGGAGCTATGTGCCACAAATGTGAAAAAAAACCTAAATACATACGTCTTTTTCAAGTTACTATATCACATACACTGAGAAATCAATGAACCCAACAATATAGAAAGAAACAAAGTAGAAAACCACATAATTATGACTAATATAATATCCTTGAACTGGCCCTAGTTTTCTGAGACTAAAATGAAATTCAAAGCAGTGAAGTTGAGAGTCTTGGATTTCTTTACTTGATAGACTCACTGTAAATGGATTTCTAAATCTATTGAATTGTAGTCACTTATTCACAAAGATGAAAAATAGGAAACATTGGGAATTAGGACCATCTTCTTTTGTCCTGATCTTGAATAATATCTTTTTACTGCTTATTGTCTGATTTAATAATAAAATCTAAATGGTCATATCTGCCATACAGTTTTTGAAACTTTGCCAATCTCAGAGCTAACTCAGTAGAAATGAGTAACATTTGTTTTTGTTTTTTTTTGAAATTTTCAAATGTGTCCCATAAAGATGCATTGTATTCACAACCAACGAAAAGATATCTTTGAAATAAAATCAGCATCATCAACTATATCTGACATTTCACTGGATCACATTGTGCATATACAAATTTAAATAGTTTAAGCGTTAAATGTCTTTAACAGGTTACATAGCTATAAAAATATAACTTCAGAGAACTACCTCTAATAGAATTCATATTTTTTAAAAAAGCCATTATGAATATCAAATATTTTAGAAAAATTCTTCCCTGTGAACACGCTAGAAACTGCTATCAAGTGACTGCCACATTCCTTCCTTTTTTTAATGCAACATGAAACCCAAGTTCCTAGAGATGTCATATCAGTTGCCTTTCATAGTAGATTATATTACTTAGCAATTGTTTCCCAAAATTGGTGGGCAGTATGAGGTACTGACATGTTCTCTATTAAGAATAAATCCAAATAATATCATTATACTAATTCCATTTTAGCTATTAAATTCATATGCTTAAAATGAGCACAAATTTCTATATTTAAGCTTAAGTAGTATAGTCTTTCTATTTGGGAAATAACTCAGATTAGCAGTCTCCTTATTTTATTTTAGTTAGGCCTAAATAGGACAAGCATGAGTGAAACTAGCTATTTGTATTTAAATATATAACTATCCTGTGAAAATGTTAAAGATTATATATTTCCACATAATTTATGTGACATGTGCTTTAGCAGAAATTAGCGCTATTACCATAAATTTCCTTTCTTTCTTTAACTTAAAGTTATTATTTAAATACTGCATATCCATGTTTTTATTTTTTTATATTTTTTAACTTTTACTTTATTTTACTTTACAATACTGTATTGGTTTTGGCATACATTGACATGAATCTGCCACGGGTGTATATGAGCTCCCAAACATGAACCCCCCTCCCACCTCCCACTCCACATCATCCCTCCAGATCATCCCCGTGCACTAGCCCCAAGCATCCTGCATCCTTCATCGAACATAGACTGGTGATTCATTTCTTACATGATAGTGTACATGTATCAATGTCATTCTCCCAAATCATCCCACCCTCTCCCTCTCCCTCAGAGTCCAAAAGTCTGCTCTACACATCTGTGTCTCTTTTTCTGTCTTGCATACAGGGTCATCATTACCATCTTTCTAAATTCCATATATATGTGTTAGTATACTGTATTGGTGTTTTTCTTTCTGGCTTACATCACTCTGTATAAACAAGACCCCTATATATGATGCCTACAAGAAACCCACCTGAAAACAAGGGACACATACAGACTGAAAGTGAAGGGCTGGAAAAAGATACATCAATGTTTTTAAAACCAGACTTTTCCTAAGCCACTTACGCCATTACCTGTTTAAATATATGAAAATTTTGTAAGCCAGAACACCAGGGATTATCTTTGGCACTTCCTTTTTCCTTAACTCTTCCAATCTCTTGCCAAGCTCTGGCTAATCTACCTCATAAATATACATGCAATTTTAATTTCCTGCTTTCAGAAAAGTACTAATGTATTTCCGCACATGTTATTCTGTGCCCTCCACGCTCTGTTCCACATAGCTTCTATAGTAATCATTTTAAAGTTAAATTTAATGATATAATATTGTCCATCTTTAAGTTGAAAACCTTTGATGGTGTCACACAAAAGGTTCTGAATGATTAAAAAAAAAATCCCATGTTACAAAGCTCACCTATCATAGCTCTGTGCTCTCCTGCAATTTTCTCTGAATACATTGAACTCTCACTGTTTTCTTCCACTTTAGGGTCTTTCAGTATGCTGGAACGAATACCATCCTTGATACACAGTGTCCTACAACACACACACACACACACAGAAATTATCCTTAACTTTCAGATCTCTTATCAAAGATGAAGATTTTCTGATTCACACATCCAGCAGCTGCCGCTTTGAATCAGTTCACATCCTGCTGCTTTTCCCCTTCTTAATTTGTAATTTCTTTCCAGCTCTAGTCATAATTTTAATCTTATATTTGATCTTGCCCCTGCTTAGTACTGTATTCCTCCAGATAAAGATGAATGAAGAGTTGGATGAATAGTTGTATTTATTATAGATACACAGAAATATTTAAGATATAATGAAAATGTTCAAATGAAAACAAAAGAACATTTTACTCTTTATTATAATCATAAAGCTATAATTATTTATCAGCACTAGTAATTTTAAAATACTTATAGTAATGCCTTGTAAAGTATATACAAATAAATTAAAATTACTCATAGACCTAAATGTAAAACTGAAAAAAAGAGGATATGTTAAATAAAAACTACTCAGGACAGTAAAAATAAAATCAATAAAAATTTTTTAAAGAATGATACATCAAACTTTTAAGAAACATTTGAAACATCCATCCCCCCCCCCAAGATTATTCAGGGAATTAAAAGAAAAGTCACAATCTAAGAGAAAATATTTGTAAATCAAACCATTTAGAATGGTAAAATTAAAACCTGCAACAATACCCAGTGTGGGTGAGAATGTATAGGAACTATAACTCTGATATACAGGGTGGAAATGTAAAATCATAGGTCCACTTTGGAAATTATTTTGTCTGTTTTGTAAGAGGTTAGACATTCACTTACAGCCCAAGAATCCCACCCCTAGGTATTTAGACATTTTAATCCAAAGCCTACCAGCAACAAGCTCAAATACATACACATCTATCAACAATTGATGTAAATATAGCCCAAACAAACATATTTTTTATCCATTTAGACCAGAACTACTTTTCAAACCCTGAAAAGGGCACCTAACACTTGCTATTAGTAACAGCCATAGGTAGAACAAATCCTGTAGCTTTAAGACTTCAAACTTCAGCTTTTTTCAGGAGCTGTCTAACCCAGAGACTCCCCATCTTGATGCTGAGAAAAGTACACCTCATCTCTGGTTTCCCTTCTCCCTGCAAAGATCATTTGCTCTACTCCCTTTCTGGGTAGTGACCCTGTGCACCTTTATGGAAGTTGTCTTTCTGGGAGGGACTTGCCCACTCATGCAACCCTGAGTGAGTGTTGTCCAATAAAACTTGTGTGTTTCTTCTCAGGATTCTGTCCCTTCCTTGATTAAGGCAGAATTCTGGTAGGATTTTGGCTAGTCATCCTAGTCTATTTTATAGGAGAAAATTGCTTGGGGGCCATTTTAGACCGATACACAGGGGCCAATTTTGGCCCACTTGTATAAATAACAATAATCTAGTGGCATGAGTGACCAGTAATAAGAAAGAGCAACCTTGGTAAAAATTTAGCAGTCTTGATCAAATGTTCAATTACTTATTTTTTTTACCTCATTTTTTATTAATTTCCTTTTCTTTTTCAGTAATTCAAATGTAGTTTATAGATGGAAATCTATTATTTTCTGTGTGATTTGTTATTGACTAGTACTGAATATTTTATTACAACTGTCAAGCATGTCTTGCAGTTAGGAGTTGCTTTGGAACTAATTTCTAGCTAATGAAAGGTGAGGGAAAGCATATATATTATTTCTAGGCATTTTTAAAAAATCATAAAAATGAGAAAAATCTTATTAAAATGTTGGTGTTTCTTTTACTATTGAAGGTAATTTTATCTTTTTTTAGCAACATAGAATAAAAGAAAAATGTATAATGTATGTACTTAGCTGCTCAGTCTTGTCCAACTCTTTGTGACATTTTGGACTATATGCCTGGCTCCCCTCTCCATGTAATTTTTCAGGCATGAGTACTGAAATGGGTTGCCATTTTCTTCTCTAAATTGTATAATATTTTAGGCTAATTCTTATACAACTTTGATGTATTCCATTTTAAATCCTATAATAATTTATTGAGTATATATATATATATATATATATATATATTGACTCTCCATCATGTGCCATGACCAGAATGATAGAGTATTAAAATGGCAGATCTAATTCCCAATAGACACTGAAATATCTAAAATTGCAAAATAGAAGAGATTTATATAGACAAGTCCTGAGCATAGCCAGAAGACAGAATTAAATTACTCAAGACTGTAACTCAGAATCCTATGATATTTGTTCGTGTTTGACCTCTTGATAAGCTGCAACTTTATAAGTCCCTCTGACAGATTCCCAGAAGAGAAAGAGTTGCAATCCAGTTTATGGATGGACTTGTATAATACATTGGCCATAACTAGGAAGCTGTTGCCTTACAAACTTACTTTATAAAGATCATATCATAACACATAAGTTTGGTTATCCATTTCTTATGAAAAGACAGATGTCCTAATTTATGGATCTACATTGCCTCACAGAGAGTGGCTAACGGGAAAAATTTAGATTTGATGATATTGGAAAGTAGGCCTTAGAAAATCTAGAGAAGTATATGGATTATTCTCTTAGGAGAAGGTGAAACTATTTGTGTATCACATAAATGCCTATCAGAAGATTTTGACATTGAAGGAGACTTTCAATAATTAGTTGTTGAACAAAGTCTCCAAGGCAATAGGCAAAATAATGTGGACTTTCCATCACCATAATTTGACTATGACACTACTATGAACACAATTTCCAATATCAGAAATTAATTCTGATCCCCTGAAATAGTACCAATTCTTGAACATCAGTCAACAATGTAGTGACTAGTTTATTACACTGGATCTCTCCCATTGTGGAGGGTCAGCAACTTTGTCCTTATAGGGAAAGAAAGTATTTCAGAACTAGATTGCGTTCAGTGCTAGTGTTAACATGATTGGACTTCAATATTCTTTAACAGCACCATGGAATCACACATATCAACTCACTGTTAAAGACACACCTAATACCTTCTACTGGGACAATGCACACAATCTAGCAGTTATTCCAGTTGACTTCTCACAGCTCTCTCATTATTTGGAGAATTGAACTCAGCTTACCTTTATAATAATACAAAGGATAATGGAATACTCTCTTGCCTCAAGATGAAACAAACTCAGTGGTTCTACTTTCACTCTCAACCCTCCCTGTGTGATTAAACTGAAGTTATTAATCAGATTATGTCTTTGCTCAATCTGCTTTTCTCCTAAAGTGCCTGCCCTTTAGCACTTTCTAGAGTAATTTGCTTTATAAATAATTTTACAAGAATCTTAATTTCAGTTTCAGCTTTTAGGCATTCAAACAGGGCTTTTTTTTTTCTTTTTTTTTAGAAAAGGAATTATGACAATTGGTTCCTATGCTAATAATTTATTATTTCTGTACTGAGTCACATCATCTAGAAGCAACTAGGTGATTAAATGATAGGAAAGCAAGCTAAAATAAGAGTTGTGACATCTGCTTAAAGGACAAACACCTGCATTTTTTTTCCTACATTTTTCTATAAGATTTGACATATTCCTGAAACCAGAGCCAATATATACTGTCGTCGTTATAGCCTGAATTCCTAGAGATGGAAACAAAGGAATAAGGGGATCACCTCTTTCACTACTACATCTAATAATCCATTGGAATGATTTTTGTTTCTTGTCTCTACTCCTTTATGCTGGGTGAATTAAGAAATCCTGAGAAGAGTCCTTCAAAGAGCAAAATGGTCATGGTTTTAGTCAATTGGAAACAGAAATTTTCCACTGGCCATTCTGACTTTCTTTGTAAAATCAAACCAACAGGAATAGAAAAAGGATTATTTTTCTAATTGGTACAATTTGTCTTTATAAGTTTGATTTTGTTCATCTCCCTGATGGCTCAGTGGGTAAAGAATCCACCTGCAATGCAGGAGACGCAGGAGGCACAGGTTTCACCCTTGGGTTGGGAAGATCCCTGGAGGAGGAAATGGCAACTCATCCAATATTGCCTGGAAATTCCATGAACGTAGGAGCCTGGTAGGTTACAGCCCAAAGGGTTAGACAGAGTCAGATACCACTGAGAAATCAAGCACAAACATGCACATAAGATTTGAAAAATGAGAAAGTATAGTTTCTTTAATCTGACTATACATCTATGCCAGTTTTGTGTAAGCATAGGGCTTTGGAAATTCCCAGGCAGAGATAGTTACTTTAAAACTATATTGAAATCATGTATATCCTGCTTTTCTATGAAGAAGCTGAAGAAGCTGCAGTTGAACAGTTCTATGAAGACCTACAAGACCTTTTAGAACTAACAGCCAAAAAAGATATCCTTTTCATTATAGGGGACTGGAATGCAAGAGTAGGAAGTCAAGAAACACCTGGGGTAACAGGGAAATTTGGCCATAGAATACCGAATGAAGCAGGGCAAAGGCTAGTAGACTATTGCCAAGAGAAAGCACTGGTTATAGCAAACACTCTCTTCTGACAATGCAAGAGAAGACTCTATACATGGACATCACCAGATGGTCAACACCAAAATCAGATTGATTATATTCTTTGCAGACAAAGATGGAGAAGTGAGCAAAAAGAAGACCAGGAGCTGACTGTGGCTCAGATCATGAACTCCTTATTGCCAAATTTAGACTTAAATTGAAGAAAGTAGGAAAAACCACTAGACCATCCAGGTATGACCTAAATCAAATCCCTTATGATTAAACAGTAGAAAGGAGAAATAGAGTTAAGGGACTAGATCTGATAGATAGAGTGCCTGATGAACTATGGACGAGGTTAATGATATTGTACAGAGACAAGGATCAAGGCCTTCCCCATGGAAAAGAAACACAAAAAAAGCAAAACATCTGCTAGGGAGGCCTTACAAATAGCTGTGAAAAAGAAGAGAAGTGAAAATCAAAGGAGAAAAGGAAAGATATAAGCATCTGAATGCAGAGTTCCAAAGAATAGCAAGGAGAGATAAGAAAGTCTTTCTCAGCAATCAATGCAAAGAAATAAAGGAAAACAACAGAAGGAGAAAGACTAGAGATCTACTCAAGAAAATTAGAGATACCAAGGGAACATTTTATGCAAAGATGGGCTCAATGAGGACAGAAATGGTATGGACCTAACAGAAGTAGTAGATATTAAGAAGAGGTGGCAACAATACATAGAAGAACCTTACAAAAAAGATCTTCATGACACATATAGTCACGATGGTGTGATCACTCACCTAGAGCTAGACATCCTGGAATGCGAAGGCACTTGGGCCTTAGAAAGCATCATTGTGAACAACGCTAGTGGAGGTGATGGAATTGCAGTTGAGCTGTTTCAAATCCTGAAAGACGATGCTGTGAAAGTGCGGCACTCAATATGGCAGAAAATTTGGAAAACTCGGCAGTGGCCACAGGACTGGAAAAGGTCAGTTTTCATTTCAATTCCAAAGAATGGCAAGGCCAAAGAATGCTCAAACTAGCCCACAATTGCACTCATCTCTCACACTAGTAAAGTAATGCTCAAAATTCTCCAAGCCAGGCTTCAGCAATACATGAACTGTGAACTTCCAGATATTAAAGTTGGTTTTAGAAAAGGCAGAGGAACGAGAGATCAAATTGCCAGCATCCACTGGATCATTGAAAAAGGAAGAGAGTTTCAGGAAAATATCTGTTTCTGCTTTATTGACTATGCCAAAGCCTTTGACTGTGTGGATCACAATAAACTGTGGAAAATTCTGAAAGAGATGGGAATACCAAACCACCTAATCTGCCTCTTGAGAAACCTGTATGCAAGTCACGAAGCAACAGTTAGAACTAGACATGGAACAACAGACTGGTTCCAAATTGGAAAAGGAGTACGTCAAGGCTGTATATTGTCACCCTGCTTATTTAACTTACATGCAGAGTACATCATGAGAAATGCTGGGAGAAACACAAGCTGGAATCAAGACTGTCAGGAGAAATATCGATAACCTCAGATGTGCAGATGACACCACCATTATGGCAGAAAGTGAAGAAGAACTAAAGAGCCTCTTGATGAAAGTAGAGGAGAGTGAAAAAGTTGGCTTAAAACTCAACATTCAGAAAACGAAGATCATGGCATCCGGTCCCATCACTTCATGGGAAATAGATGGGGAAACAGTGGAAACAGTGTCAGACTTTATTTTTGGGGGCTCCAAAATCACTGCAGATGGTGATTGCAGCCATGAAATTAAAAGACACTTACTCCTGGAAAGAAAGTTGTGACCAACCTGGATACAATATTGAAAAGCAGAGATATTACTTTGCAAACAAAGGTTCATCTAGTCAAAGCTATGGATTATCCAGTGGTCATGTATTGATGTGAGAGTTGGATTTGAAGAAAGCTGAGCACCAAAGAATTGATGATTTGAACTGTGGTGTTGGAGATGACTCTTGAGAGTTCCTTGGACTGAAAGGAGATCCAACCAGTCTATTCTAAAGGAGATAAGCCCTGGGTGTTCTTTGGAAGGACTGATGCTAAAGCTGAAACTCCAATACTCTGGCCACCTCGTGTGAAGAGTTTACTCATTGGAAAAGGCTCTGATGCTTGGACGGATTGGGGGCAGGGGAGAAGGGGACGACAGAGGATGAGATGATTGGATGGCATCACTGACTCGATGGACGTGAGTCTGAGTGAACTCCAGGAGATGGTGATCGACAGGGAGGCCTGGCGTGCTGAGATTCATGGGGTCTCAAAGAGTCGGACATGACTGAGTGACTGAACTGAACTGAATAGTTTTCTCTGCTCAGTAACTACATATTATCAAGAATATGTCCAGTGGATAAGAAAATTGATGTCATGAGTCCTCGCATATTTTATTGTCTTTTACGCTGCATATAATTTTTGCTTATAAATACATGTGTATATAGTACATCTAAACTTAATTTGTGTATCACTTCAGTTCAGTCACTCAGTCGTGTCCGACTCTTTGCGACCCAATGAACTGCAGCACGCCACGCCTCCCTGTTCATCACCATCTCTCGGAGTTCACTCAGACTCATGTCCATCGAGTCCGTGATGCCATCCAGCCATCTCATCCTCGGTCGTCCCCTTCTCCTCCTACCCTCCATCCATCCCAGCATCAGAGTCTTTTCCAGTGAGTCAACTCTTCGCATGAGGTGGCCAAAGTACTGGAGTTTCAGCTTTAGCATCATTCCTTCTGAAGAAATCCCAGGATTGATCTCCTTCAGAATAGAATGGTTGGATCTCCTTGAAATCCAAGGGACTCTCAAGAGTCTTCTCCAACACCACAGTTCAAAAGCATCAATTCTTCGGTGCTCA
>SJYV01045260.1:353759-392017 GCA_006410875.1 Neotragus pygmaeus
TGATGCTTTCTAAGGCCCACTTGACTTCACAATCCAAGATGTCTGGCTCTAGATTAGTGATCACATTATCATGATTATCTGGGTCATAAAGATCTTTTTTGTACAGTTCTTCCGTGTATTCTTGCCACCTCTTCTTAATATATTCTGCTTCTGTTAGGTCCATACCATTTCTGTCCTTCATGGAGCCCATCTTTGCATGAAGGTTTCCCTTGGTATCTCTAATTTTCTTGAAGATATCTCTAGTCTTTCCCATTCTGTTCTTTCCCTCTATTTCTTTGCATTGATTGCTGAAGAAGGCTTTCTTATCTCTTCTTGCTATTCTTTGGAACTCTGCATTCAGATGCTTATATCTTTCCTTTTTGTACGTATCTATTTGTGTATAGATATGTACAAATATGTGTTTCACTAAGCATGAGCAAGAACCATATTTTGTAATTTTGGTGTTTATAGGAAATTAAATATTTTTTAAAAATAACTTCCTGTTAAGTTTAATATTAGTCAGCACAATCTTAAATGGTAACTCATATGCAGCTACTACTAATTTATTTTCTAATTCCTCTATTAAGTTTTCCACTGGTTTGGTGAATAAATTTATGACTTGTAAGAAGAGAAATGTTGATATATAGTAAGCATACGTACTGCATGAAAAAATGTAAATATGAGTATTAATCAGTATATACAGCAGAAAGAGCATTTGGTTGAGGTTCATAGAAGGGTTTCCCTGGTAACTCAGAATGTAAAGCGTCTGCCTGCAATGCGGGAGACCACAGTTTGATTCCTGGGTTGGTAAGATCCTCTGGAGAAGGAAATGGCAATCCACTCCAGCACTCTTGCCTGGAAAATCCCATGGATGGAAGAGCCTGATAGGCTACAGTCCATGGGGTCACAAAGAGTCGGACATGACTGAGCGACTTCACTTTCACTTTCACATAGCAGGTGAGTTAGATCGAGTCCACTGCCACCATTACAGTAAAATGGTCATCATACCTTGACCAAGTCACATAACCTTCTGGAGTAACAAAATCAAATGTACCAAGTCTTAATAGTGGAGGAGTTAATGGATTCTTGTGTAGTAAAATATGAAAACAATGGTTTTACTCTTATATCTGCTACTAACTAGCAATGTATTATCCCATTTCCTCAAATGAGGTAAAAAATAGGAAAATTATTTATTAAAATATTTTGTAACTCAGTTCTTTGATCCTACAAACATTTGTGTTTATTAATCAGCAAATTATATTGACAATTCAATTTAATATACTAGTTTTTTTTTTTATTTTGATAATATTGAAACTTAGTTCTTTATCAAATCTGTAATGTTTAGCTTGGTAAAAAATTGCCTCAGTTTTTATGTGTCTATTTCCCACCTATAAGATTGCACATAAACCTATTAAACAGTGATGTTTATATAAGCAGTAACATTTTTAGTAGAATTTTTAGTTTTGTTTTTTTTTTTATATAATACATTCAAATATGACCAAATCTTACACAGGAGCTAATATCATTTCACAACTATGAAGCAAAAAGTAATCATGTGTTTCTTGCTTCATTTTGAATGACATAACTTATGTAGATTTCTAATGTAGCTGTCAATTGATATTTTCTTACAGTTGGCTATTTTTAACTGATGACATATTTGATTAAACCACTTTTACAAACAAACACATACAAAAGGGAAAAACACATCATAACATTTTTATTTCCTTCATAGTCTTCTCATCTCACTGGCCTCTCATTTCTACAGAAATTAAAAGTAGCTAAATTCTTCTGATCACTTTTCAAAGACGTAGTGTGTCTATAACTATGGCAGTATCGCAGCAGTTTCTTGAAAAGAGGACTTGATGTTAAAGAAATTTCAGAGAGGTGTAAATTAGCTTTACTTTCACTAGGCAACTGACAGATGGCAATATTTTGAAGAAGAGAAAATAGAAAAAGGATTAGCTGTTTGACTATACTTCAAACTTTTCTCCATGTTGTATGTCCAGAATACAACATTGATGCCTTCTAAAACTGAGTGCCCTGAAAGAAACAAACCTCAGAAATGATTATTTCTTATAGATTATCTAAGATTTCTTCAGACTCTGAAAAACTCAAGTCATTCTTAGTTACAAAAGCTCCGTTCAGGTATATATTTAGATAGGAGTCAGGATAGGTCAAATGAGGAAACTACCAGCTTTGCTTGTTTGACTTTTTTAACATAAATAAATAAATGGAGAGCATTTAAATAGGCAGAAATTCTGTAGTTTGCCATAGTCCTCTGACTTCATTTTTTGTATTCTACTTTCCTGAGAAGAGTGCCCAGTGATGGAAATTGGTCAACAAATATTTGTTGAAGAAATGATGATACTTCTTTCCTGGAAGACATTTATGGTTGTGAGCCATGAATTTTATTTTTCCAAAACTGGGTAATATTGTGACTATGTCAGACATTTAACAAAGATGTTCAGATGTTTAATAATAATTTCAAATGAATAAAGAAGGAGGAAAATCACACATTTTGAAATCAAACTTAGGAAAAGAACTATATATGATTTCTTGTTCATCTTCCTGAAACTCATCAAGACACTTTAAAATTAATTTTATAGTCTTTTATAATCTGTTTTCTGTCTATTCACCAAACTCTAATTCCAGTTACTTTAAAATATTAATACAACTAAAGTATTCAGGTTGATATTAATATTTTACAGTGTTCACCTCATAATCACCCCTTCTTTAATGTGTCTTCACAGAAATAGTGTTCTCTCTCCCATAAACCGGTTTATATCTGGTTTGCCTTCCAAACAGTGTTTATTTACTATTTTCTACAAGAAGCTTTAATTATTCTACCCTATTGACAGTGGATTAGCAGTTGGACCCTGTACCTCACATTGCATCAAGAAATATATGTTGTATTGTCCTGTGTTGTTGCCAGTTCTTTCAAGTGTCTTTTTCTTTGTTAATTGTTCTCCAAATGGAGATTAGGCTGAAAAGTTAGCTGAGGCCACGCATAAAATGCTTTTTCATTTTTAATTGGAGGATAATTGCTTTTAATGCTGTATTGGTTTCTTCCATACAACAACTTGAATCAGCTATGAAAGTGAAAGTGAAGTTGTGTATGACTCTTTGCGACCTCATGGACTGTAGCCTACCAGGTTCCTCCATCCATGGGATTTTCCAGATAAGAATACTGGAGTGGGTTGCCATTTCCTTCTCCAGGAGATCTTCCCGTCCCAGGGATTGAACCCCAGTCTCCTACATTGTAGGCAGATGCTTTACCGTCTGAGCCACCACAGAAGTCCATCAGTATACATATATCCCCTCCTTCATGCACCTTCTTCCCACCTCTCATCCCTACCCCATCCTACCTGTTTAGGTTGTCACAGAACACCAGGTTACTTTCTGAGGAGTTTGAATTCTACTATATGGGCAGAAGTAAACATATAATTTTAGAACTGCTGAGTTTTGGGAATAAGACACAGATATCATGATGATACTGGAAGACAATCTGTAAATTATTCATTTTCATGGATTCTGTAGTAATTCTTTAGGTTCTTCAGCTTTTATTCCCTCTCAGAATACTCAAAAGATATTAAACAGAAATATAGTGACAGATTGATGTTTGGAGGTGTTGCTGTCATTATGAAAGTGATCATGAAATCAATTTCCTTCATATAATGAGTGGCATATTTTTACAAGGAATTGGATTGAAGAGGTAAAGGTATGAATGACATTAGAATGATCATATAAAAATGAATTTTAGTTTTTAGAAAAATATGTTGCTTTATTTTGAATATATTTTAAAATATGTTATTGTCATAATTAATATAGATACCTCATATTAATCTAAAATTTTAATACTAATATACTTGTAGGATTCCATATGATATTTCAACTGGATTATCTATTATTTATTAATTTTTAATTGGGTGATATTTATTCCTCAAATTTTTAATTTAATTTGAAACTTTCTTATATCATCTTAGGGCTTCCCTGATAGATCAGTTGGTAAAGAATCTGCCTGCAATGCAGGAGACCCCAGTTTGATTCCTGGGTTGGAAAAATCCCCTGGAGAAGGGATAGGCTACCCACTCCAGTATTCTTGGTTTTCCCTTGTGGCTAAGCTGATAAACAATTTGCCTGCAATGCGGGAGACCTGGGTTTGATCCCTAGGTTGGGAAGGGCCCCTGGAGAAGGGAAAGGCTACCTACTCTAGTATATCACCTTTAAAAATGACCTCTGTAATCAAGAAATATTTTAAACTTTAGGGCAAATGAAAAGCACTCCTTATGTAGAAAGAAACAAATTAAACTCTATTTCCCTCTCATGTATTATTATATTATAGTTTATTATTGCATTAATATTTTATTCATACTAGAAATTAGCTGTAATGGAAATTAGCTTACTATTTATTATTTCCTGGTAGTAAAGAAATGCATCAGAACATTTACTGAACTTTACTGGTCATTAGATTATGGCTTCATTTTAGTCCCTAAATTATCCAGATAGTACAGGCTTCATTTCATTTACTGGAAAAAATGACAACAAAACTGAAGATGTATTTTTAAAAATGTGATTCATGTCTAGTACTTTTGCAAGGATGCTTAGAAATTAACAGTACAAAATTAAAGTTGGTTAATATGACTAAGATCTTTGCTATGACTGGAGTCCCAACCCAAGATTTTTATATATTCTAAAATAAATTATATGTATTCACAGTTTAGTCTCAGAAAATACAATAGCCATATAATGAGTCTGTCTTTATGTTGTTATAAAGGGATTTTTCATTGACTCAAAATTTGAAACTATTTTTCACTTAGGGTGTCAAGAGGGACATTTCAGATTGCTTCATATACAAAACAGCATTTCTTTGGAACTTAGATAACTGTAACTTTGAACATCCCATAAGATAAACCATTCAATCTGCAGTGTACCTTAATTGTCAACAATTAATTTTTATATTAAAATTTGTATAAATTAATTGTGATCTGTTTTCTTATTAAATATGAATGGGAATGATGGGGCAGACAAAGAGTAGAGAGTTAGATTTTAACTGAACTTTGTGTATAGGTTTTCTGCTACATGTTTACATAGTGTGAATGAAATGAATGACTAGTTAGGAGAATCACTGCTCTTTCTTTTATTCAGTATTTTTGCCCCAACAGGTATCAGACTGAAAATTTGAGCATGTGATGAAAATAGTGTGGATTATGATGAGTTCTCAAATTAATATTCCTTCCCATTTTTTCTTTCTTTCCTTTTTTATTTCTTATTGAATTTTTGTTTTTCTTTTGTTATTTGACGTTATAAATACAACTTTGACATTTTTAGACCCCCCCAAATAATCCAAATATTACCCTTCTAAGACATGAAAATAGTGAAAATTAAATATATGTAAAGTGCTTTTGGTATTTTTTTTTTTAATTTAGTATGGACTCATTATAGTTGTTTTAGATGATCAATGTAGTTCTTTAGAAAGTTTGAACAAAATAAGATATTCAGGATATCTGTTAGTTTATAAATAAAATCATTTAGATTTTATTGGGAGTTACCAATTCCCAACACTGTTGTTGATCAGGCATGCAATGGTAAGGGCCTAAACTAAAGTGGTGACAATGAGAATGAAGAATTATATATAATTCATGGTGTAGTTGAATGAAGAATTTAAAAGATAATGTATATAAATAGAATGCCTTACTAACGATAGTTAGTGACCTAAAATGTAGCATTATTTACTTTATAAGAGATGTCAGTGTTTCAAAATGAGAAAAAGGTTATATTCCTAAAATTGTAGGGAAGTTATTATAGAATCATGATGTTTTGTAGAGTATAATTCACTCAGCAGTTAATAGTCAATGGATGTGTGAAAATAACTTGTATAGTTGTGGTATTGGACAGAGTAAAATATGCACTGGACCTGAGATGACAGAAGTTCAAGATTTACTAATCACTTTGTTTTATTGTTCAGTGCTGAGTTTGCTAATACTACCCTTTCTTCCAAATTTTGAATGAGGAACACTTTCATATGAGGTAATGATTTAATGTTGTTACCCAAACTTTCTACCCTTACTGCTGCTCTGAGAACACCACCCTAATTCAGGTCCAAGACCGGGAGGCCTCTTTCTCTGTTAAACGTTACCAACTCCCAACCCTGGACACACACAAAGCACAACATATCTGATAACTTTTCATTAATTTCCTAAATTACAAAATCAAATAGGATGATGGAAAGCTCAGATTCCTTTGTACTTTATCCACTTGGCATTTCATAACCTAAATATTGGTTAAATAACTGACCTTATGTCAACTTTCTATTGAGAGATTTAAAATATATATTTACTATTTTAATAGATGAGAAATGGAAACTCCTTTGATGTTTGAAAGTTGCATTACTTTACTTCTATTGAACAATTTTGAACATGTTTCAGTGTAACAGCACCTCGTGTAAAAGTTAGTTTTTACACCAGGAAAATCTTTCATAGCAGTTGCCCCACAAATTTAAAGAAGAAAAAGAGAATGTAAACTTAAATCATATCTCAAATCATTACTTCTTTTTTCTCTCTTCCTGTATCACTATGATAATAAAATTGCACATTTCTGTAGTAATTAATAATATGACAGAGCTTAGGGAAATAACTTGAATGTGTTGAACCTCTCCTACTTTACAAAATATTAAGTATTAGCATGAAGTAATGTACATAAACAAAATTTACAAAGTGTGAGTCATTATTAAAAATGTGAGAAGAAACTTTACAAACAGTAATATCTTCCACAATATGTACTTAACTTATAATTCTCAGAAAGCAAAGAATATGTAAGATGAACATGAAATGCCTTTATGCTCCTACCACAAAGATTATGTCCAATCAAATTACGTCTAGCATAGCAATTTTTACAAAGCAGTAAATTCTATAATATAATGTGATTTTCTTTTTATTCTTCATAAAAATCCTGCCCCTAAAGTGTTCAGTTCCACAACTAGCTCCAGTGGTTTGTTTCTGTAATAATGCTCTGCCAATTGTCAATATAATACTGCTTTTTCCTTAAGGTACTATTGTTAATATAATTATTATAGCATATCTAGTGAAAACAATGACATAGATTTTATTGTCATAGGGTTTATAGTTCACTTGGGGAGATAGAAAAACAAATAGTTATTTATAGTACAAATCAGATTGATTTAAATGTTTTAATAATGACAAACATTGATTGATGAGAGCAAAGAGGGATTATTGAATCCCAAGAGGGAAAATAGACTGTTTCTCCTGGAAGAGATGAAAACAGTTTATAAGGATAAGTAGAACAGAAGTAGTAAAGGTAGATATGGGGTGGAGGGTTATTTGACATGTAAGATTCAGAATTCACTTTTTCAACAAATATATATTGATTGTCTACCTATAACAAGTACTCAGTTATAAAACTGGTGATGAATACATAAATAATAAATGGCCTTTACCCAAAAGGAGACAGAAAAATAGGACAGTAATTACAGTTCAGTGAACTAAGTGCTCTGATGAAGTATGTTACTGGAGACAGAAAAATATATGTCTACATGACATCAGGAGTGCATGGTGATTAAGTAAGAACTGAGCTGCTGCATTTTTTGAAGTATAAGTTAGTTTATAGCTAGTTCAGAAAAAGAGTAGAAGGGTCAAAGTAACAGCGTATATGAAAGATTGATGGGTTATGTGAAAAATAATAATTTTATATCACTGAAGCAAAGGATATTAAAGGGTGGTGGATGATAAATTTGCTCCAAGTAAGCCTTCATTTTGCTTTCTAGACCAAAGTATAAACCTGTGAGAAACAATGGAATGGCTTTAGCTTGGACATTACAGTTTCATGTTTGCATGTTACTCTTTTATTCAACCAATACTTATAGAATATTTATTATGCCTTAGTCACTATCCTAGTTGTGGTGTGCAAAAGAAGCAAAGTTGTTATTGTCAGAACCATATAGAATACTAAAACTGACAGCTACATGAAGAATGGATTGAAGGATAGAGTTGGAGATTGAGAGGTTAGTTAAAGTTTCTACAGTAAAATATAAAATTACAAAGTTTTTCTCTAGGATTATCACAGAGATAATGAAAAAGAGAAGATAGAAATGAAAATCTTAAGGGAAAGATTAATTATCTCTCTTTGTGAATCATTTGGTGTTGGAGAGGGTAGGTGAGTACAGAAAAAATCTAGTAAATACCCCAAATCTTTGAGCTCACAAATGATAAAATTTATTGTGATAATTAATTTTATGTGTCAGCTAGGCTGGACCATGAGATGTCCAGATGTTTGGCTAAACATTATTTCTGTCTGTGGAGATGTTTCCAGATGAGATGAACATTTAAAACAGAAGATTGAGTATAACAAATTGCCTGTTCCAATATCAGTGGGCATGAAGGAGGAAACAGAATAGGCTCTATCCTGAAAACAGGACTCCATCTTGGGCCGGACTATGGACTTTGAGCTATATGCCCAATATCTATGGAAACAACATACCAACTGGAAGACCAGGCCCCTGGAAGGAAGAGCCCCAGGGCTCTCCATCTCCTAAAAGAATACCCTAACTATCTGTGTAACATAACAGAATCATACATTCTATTATGCTTATTGGGGTACGACCACAGGCCTATTGATATTTGTCCACTGTTAATTACCTAGGCTTAAGGCATATGAATCACGGGTTAACTTTGATTGTTTCTTTTTCCTTTGTTCAGACTAGTTTCAGGGAACCTTATACACTTAGGGTGTATAAGGTTTTCACAAAAACTGGTCAGGGTCCTTGGCTAAGAGGAGACTCTGCCTTGGGCCCGACGGTGTAATAACTTGCACTCCACTATCTGCAATGTCCTTCTGAGTGAGTTTGTATCCGGACTGCGTAGCTACAATAGATATTTATGTAATCTGTTGAGGGAATGAATAGAACAAAAGGCAGAATAAAGGAGCGTTCACTCTCTCTGCCTGATTGCTTGAGCTGGAGTAAGTCTTCTGCTGCCCTTGAACAGGAACTTATACCATTGGAGTCTGGTTCTCAGGCCTTTGGACGTGGACTAGAAATAGCAGCTTAAGTGCTCCTATTTCTCAAGCTTTAAGACTCAAGTTGAGCTACACCACTGGCTTTCCTGGATCTCCACCTTGTAGTTGACAGATCAAGGTCAAATAGTTATCATGTACTATGAAGAATGGAAAATACATTCTGTAGTATTCCTGTCAAATTGTATAACCTGTAATGATTAGGGGACTCCAGACAAACTCAAAAAAAGGTTATTTTCCAAAGTAAGAGCCATGTGCTCTTCAAAAATAGTAGGGTATTAAAAAATAATTTATTTTTTCAATCTGAGGAACTGAACATATGTTCTTGGGTTGGATATCATTCTTACACATTTACTGTAACTATGAAATTATATCAAACTAAGAAAACAATTAACACAAAAAAATTATTGAGCAGAGGAAAAAAAACACAGAAGAGAAACTAAATTTCTAAGAAAGAATGTATGGATATTTGATTGAAGAATGAGGGAATAAAGAGAGTTCTGCCTGTATCTTCTTTCTGAAATATTATAAAATTAAGAATTCAAAACTCCCAACTTTTATCCTTGATATAGTTAGTATATATCTAGATACATACCATATTAAAAAAAAAAAAGTGTTGCCAAAAGCGATGACATATGGTACTTCGTGCACTGAAAAGTTGATCTTGGGAATTGAGCCAGTTTTTCCAAAACTAAATTGGGCATTTTTTTTTCCTAATTGTAATCTATTTTTAATGATTTCAACATTGTAACAAAATGATATAGACAGTATGTTAGTAAGTATGTACTAATGAGTTTAAACTTCAACTCTAGAAGCAATCAATTGCTTTAATAGAATATATATATGTATATGATGAAAGTGATAAGCTGCTATTATATCAAAAAGTCCATGATTCAAAAGTAGTATTAATATATTTATATTTTCCATAACTAGATCATAAAAGTGTTTTTATTAGTGAAAACATTGATTTGTAAAATAACATGATGAATATTAGAAATGGGTTCACAATTTTAAAATTCAGTAGGTTTGGAAAAGCTAAAAATGTTATTACTCTCTAATAGTATTAAGAATCTAGGCAAGTGAGAAACTTCCTCACTGAAAATTCTTGTATCTAGAAATTCATTCTGAAGGTTTTCCTGATGATAATCTTAAGGATAATCTTGTCTCTAGAATATTATTCTCAGCTTTATATGGAGTCTTCATTTGATGTTGTGATTCAAAGTACCTAAAAGGACAGAGAACTGGGATTTTTGTCAGACTCCTAGAACAAATTTTATGATACATTTTCTGTTTCCTCTCTAATAAGTGTTTGTTTTCTTTTATATATAGGGCAATGCTTGTTCTGAGATTTGCTTTTATTTTAACATGTAGTAAATGTGTGAGGTACTTAACTCTTAGTTGTAGCAAACATCTTTGGAAACTACCAAAAAGAATGTAGATGAGCTCTCCTAAATGGGCCTTGGTCAATTAGCAAGATACATCTTGAGAGACAAAATCAAAATTTGTTGCTGATCTGTGTACATAAGAGAGCTTAGGGAACATCCCAGAATAGTACAGATTGGAGAGGAGGTTAAAAAAGAAACACAAAGATCTGCTTCTTTGTAAGATGTGACTTACTCTTCAATAGGGCAAGTCAGAAAAGAAAAAGCAAGTGGAAATCACTGCTAAGGATAGTCTTGATCAGATCAGCAGAAGTAAATGTTAAATCACTGCAGGGGACAGGAACATACAAGGCTTCAGGGCTTTCTCTACTTATTTCCTTCAATACCAGAGCAAAGAATTATCCTCAGGGAGAGTATTCATGGAAAAGATTTCAGAGAAAATGGGCCAAAGTCCATGTGGCCTATTGACCTGAGTCTTTAGTCTCACTCAAACCATCCTTCAACAAATAGCCAGCCCCAAAAAAGTAACCCTGCATTTCAAAAGTGAAAAAAAAAAAAAATTACAAAGAAACCAGCATAGAATTTGTGAAAAGATATTGAAAGAAAAGAAAGGAACATCAAAGAGAAAAGGATATGGAGGGGAAAAAAGATATACACCCCTCCCCAATTACATATCAGAAAAGCTGTCTCACAAATTTGAGGGTAAACAGTATGAGAAATCAGTGAAAATATGGTTTGTCTGAAATAAAAATTCAAAGAAAATATACAAAGGTAAATATAAGAATGCTGGCAGAAGAGTTCAGAAAATAAGGAAAGAGAAAATTAAAAAAAAAATTATGTTCACTTAGATCAAGCAAAAAGAAAAACAAGCACAGCTGTAAACAGATAGGAACACGGAATATATTTCTGAAAAAGCACACAAATAAAAAAGAATGAAAATCAACCCAGGTTACAAATGACTAGAGAAAATAAATATAGATGACCAAAAACTCAAAGGTAACACAACCTTAATTGATATCCGTCAAAAATAAAGAGAGACTTCTTTGGTGGTCCAGTGGTTAAGACTCCAAGCTCCCAATGCAGGGGGCTTGGACTGCATTCCTGGTCAGGGAACTAGAGCATGCATGTTTCACCTAAAGATCTTGCACGCTGCAACTATGACCTTACGTGGCCAAATAAACAAAAAAGAAGACAGAGAAGAGTTGAAATAGAAACACATTTGAAAGCAAAATAAGGAGATTAACAGTTTCCTAAAATGGAAAAACACCTATGTCTGCCTTCAAAGCCAAGAATTTCAAAGTAAATATAAAGAGGGTATGGTGGAGGGGGCTGTTCCAGATAGCACTCACTTCTCCCCTTCATACACCAAATGTGTGGAAACATGTGTGACACCACATATGGAATATTACCAAATCTCATTCACCTAAACCTCAGTGTCCAGGCCTGTCATTAGGGGTTATTACATTAGTATGGTGATTGGCATGGCTGATTTTAGACTTCCATCCCTCCAAAATTCAAGCTGATACCTATAGTCCCAGGCTCCCAACATAAATCATATTATTAACATAGTCCATATCGCATGGTTGAAGGCCTTCAGGTACTGATAGACAGCATATTCCAAGGGTTCAGAGGTTTATTTCCTAAGACCCAGACAAGAGCCAAATTTTGTTTGGAATGTACGGGGCATGGATTACCTTGACTTTGCAAGTTAAACCTTTTTTTTCAAAGGGAATCAGCCTAGCCTTAGATGTCCACGAAGGGTGAATAGATTGTGAAGACATGTCTAAAGAACACTCAGAAAAGGTAAAAGATTAAGTATACTCAAACAAACTAATTGTCAAGTATGAAGGTTTATCTTTTACATGAAAGAAATCAGTAAACACAGAAACCTGAGTCCTTCTCAAAACAATTATGGTTTAAAAATTTGAAATGTAATAATAATATTACAGAAAACAAAACAAAACAAAAATAGAATAATGGAAGGGGAAATAATAAATTAGGTGATAAATTCGCTGCTCTCTCACGGCTGATTGTCAATGTTTAGAATAAGAAAATAAGAATCATGCAATCATTTAAGTCTTCTAAATCTAATAATAGAAGCCTAGGAGTGTTATTAAAGATATAGATGTTAACACTAGTCATAACAATTTAAAGGAAAAAATTGAAATTTCAAGCAGGAAAATAAACACACACACATGGTGCATGCACATTCAGAAATTACAGTAAGAGAGGGAAAGCAAAGGCACATGTAAAGCAAAAAGCATAAAGTATTAAAAGATGCTTGCTCCTTGGAAGAAAAGCTATGACAAACATAGACAGCTTATTAAAAAGCAGAACCATCACTCGCCCGACAAAGGTCCACATAGTCAAAGCTCTGGCTTTTCCAGTAGTCATGTATGGATGTGAGAGTTGGACCATAAATAAGGCTGTGCACCAAAGAACTGATGCTTTCAAACTGTGGTGCTAGAGAAGACTCTTGACAGTCCCTTGGACTACAAGGAGTTTAAACCAGTCACTCCTAAAGGAAATCAGTCCTGACTGATGCTAAACCTGACGTTCCAATATTTTGGCCATGTGATGTGAAGAGCTGACTCATTTGAAAAGACTCTGATGCTTGGAAAGATTGACAGCAAGAGGAGAAGGGGGTGACAGAGGATGAGATGCTTGGATGGCATCACTGACTCAATCGAGATGAGTTTGAGCAAACTCCAGTAGATGTTGAAGGACAGAGAAGCCTGACGGACTGTGATCCATCGGGTCACAAACAGTAGGACATGACAGAGCAACTGAACAACAAAGGTAGAATTAACTCCAAACATCTTACTAATAAACATAAAAGTGATAGTCTTAAAGAAAAAGGACATATTAGAAACTGTAAATAAAAATATAGAAGTTTGAAAGCAAGGGAAAAATGAAGAGAATTCAATAAATGAATAAATTAGTTTTAAAAGACAGAATTTTGTGTAGCAAATAATAGAGTCAATATTTATCAAATACCATCTATAGAAATTATACTGAAGAAGATAACAAAATCATACTGATGTTAAATTAAAAAAAATTTTCTCTCCACTTCTTTATTGATATATAATTGAAATGCAACATTATTTAAACTTAAGGTGTACAGTGTGATAATGTAAACATGTACATATTGCTGGAGGCTTAGCACAATGTTAGTAAACACGTACTTCTCCTCACACAGTAGCCAATTTGTTCTTGTTGTTATGGAAAGAAAGGTAAATCTCTATTCTCATGGTAACTTTTGAGTGTGCAATACAATATTGTTCACTATGGTAACTATTATGTGCTTTAGCCCAGAACTTATTCATCGTGTAACTGAACATCTGTCCCCTTTGATCAACATCTTCCCATTCATCCTCCAGCCCCTAGCAACCACCATTCTACTCTTTGTTTCTTTAAGCTTGATATTTTAGATCCCATATGTGTGAGATCACACGGTATTTGTCTTTCCATGTCTGACTTATTTCACTCAGCATCATGCCTTCAAGGTCCATCTATGTTGTCACAAATGGCAGGATTTTCTTGTTTGTCAAGGTTGAATAAGGTTGAATAGTTTTTCATCGTTAAAATGACTATACTACCCAAAGCTATCTATACGTTCAAGGAAGTTCTTACCAAGGACCCAATCTCGTTTTGCAGAGAGATAGAAAAGACAAACTGAAATTTTGAAGGAACCCTCAAAAACTGAATATTTATAATAGATAAGACAGGGAAACAATCTTCTATTAATGGATGAATGGATAAGAAACAGGTATATCACACAATGATATTAAAATTATAACTAGTCATTAAATCTTTACAAACCAAATAGACAACATGAAATATGGACACAGACTGAGGACCCAAATAATATGGAGGCAATTTATCATATACATATTAAAAACTGTGGCTCCAGAAAACACTACATTGTATTTTCAAGTATATATGGAAAATTTATGATGAATTACTAAACATTAAACTACAAGTGAATGTCAATATATTTCAAAATATAAAAGTGATGCAGATTCAAATTTGCTGAAAAATTGGAAAAACATGCCATTTATAATCTTGTTTGAAAATTCTTTCTGGACACAAAACCCAAAACCTGTAGAGAAAAAGACAGATAATCTTCACCACAGGTTTGTTTTTGCCAGACAAAGTACACCAAACTGGATTAAAAATAAAAACCACAAAAATGAACTATGCATTCACTATGAATATGACAGAATAAGTTCCAGTGATGTTAATACAAATAGAGAATATTAAAAAAAAATGAATAGCTAATACACATATGTATATGAACTGAACTGATAAACATAATAAATTTTATTAACTATAATTTAAGATTAAAATAACAATAAGATTTTTATCTTAACATCTTGAGAAATATGCACATTCCTAAATCCTAATTTATAAATTTCTCTATCTTAAATTGGTCTTCCTAGGTGGCGCTAGTGGTAAAGAGCCTACCTGTGGATATAGGAGACATAAGAGATGTGGGTTCAATCCCTGTGTCTGTAAGATCCCTTGGAGGAGGGCAAGGCAACCCACTCCAGTATTCTTTCCTAGAGAATCTCATGAACACAAGAACCTTGTAGGCAGCAGTCCATAGGGTCACAAAGAGTCAAACTCGCCTGAAATGACTTAGCATGCATCATATCCTAAATTAGACTATAGTAATATATCAGTACTCTCTGTAGTTGTAAAAATCCATAATTTTATCATATTTCACAAAAAAATCTCAACTAGATGTTATATAAAACAATCAGCATGTTTTATATATTTAATATTACTTGTTATAAATAATGGAACCAAACAAGAATGTGTGTGTGTGTGGTGTGTGGTAATTTTCTGGAAAGACATTCAAGAAACTATGAAGAGTGATTATCTCTTAAGTTAGAAATGGTCACAGGAATTATACCTCTCATTTTATAAACCTGTAGACTGTTTGGATTTTTTCACACCTGTTTAAATAGTCAAAAGTGCAAAAAAAAAAAAAAAAAGGCACATTTTGTGATCGGCATGGTTCAGTGCTGCGGATGTCTGAAGCAAATGTTTGAAAAATTATTTTGACTTATATCTAGTGTTTTATGTGTCCTGGGTTAGTAGAGGGGAGTTTCTTTAATGTAATGAAAAGAAAAGCCAGATATCTGTAGCCTGAGAAATGAATGAGAGATAATAATGTCATCAGTGTAGATTACTCTTTTTAAAAAACAAAGGTTGCTGTTTACTATCCTCAATCCCTTTTCTGCTTCATGTGTATATTTTTATATCCCCTAACTTTTAGTGTTTCCAATATCTAAAGGAGAAATGTTTTTTGGGTTTTTAATAAAAAAAAAAAAAAAAGTAATTCTACTGTGCAGGAAATGATCAACTCAGCAAATCCAGGTTGTGCACACACCGCACATTAAAGACTTGTCTGTTTGCTGATTCCTGGGAGGTAACGTTCAAGTCCTTAGAGTATCTTCTCTGTTCAGAGTATCTTTGTTAACCTGGGGGATTTGGGGAACAAGAAGAATTCTTGCTAACAATGTGATTGATGGTGGCAGGCTTGGCCTATGTGTTATCAGCTTGATCTCTGGAAGGGCTGCAGAGTAAAGATCAGCAGGGAACCATGCCAATGTCACTGGACCCCAATGAAAACCCTAGACAACTAGGTTCAGGTGAGCTTCACTGTTTGGTACACATCACAGATGGGAGAAATAAATCCTGTCTGTACAACTACACTCAGAGAGGGCTCTGAGAAGTTTACGCTTGGTGTCTCCTGGACTCTGTCCTATGAACCTCATCCATTTGATATTTTATTGTGTATCTTGTAATTAACAAACCATTACCATGGTATACTGGGTTTTATGAGTTTTGTGAGTCTTTTTAGCATATCAGTTACCTGAAGAGGATTGGATACACTCAAACCACAGATATATAGTAAAAAAAAAAGTATGGACTCTCTAAAATATTGGTTTTCTTTACTGAACTTATCTTTGAATAATATGAAGGGATGGTTTAAGTTTGACTACTTGCTGAATTTTTAAATCACTGAAACCTAAAACACACATACACTCATCTTTTAAGAAAAAGTATTTAGAAGGAATCACTTGAAGAATGGATATTTGCATTAAAATATACACAGAAAAGGTGAGTAAATTTCAAAATACAAACTAATAGTAAAAAATATTTAGGGTTTAAGAATTCAAGTTTTGTGATAAATATTTTGGTTTGCTAAGATTTTGAGTTGTTTGCTATGGTTCTAATATTCAGTTCTAATATGTGGTTCTAATATGTCATCAATAAATGTTCTTTGGGTAACTGCTGAGACAAAGTCCTGAAACCATGTCTAAAAGAAATTCAATTGTTGTTTTATGCAATTTTTTGGTTTCTTCTAATTTCTTTTAACTGAAAATTTATACACCAGGACATAGAAATAACTTGAAAGATTGTTTCTTCAAAAGCCCAAATCACAGCTCCCTTGCTTTATTTAAGCCCCATGACTGAATCTGACCACGTATTCTGGAAGTCTTCCTCATCACTGTTGAAGGTTTTCTCAAGGAGCTTGCAGTTGACTTCTGTTTACCTTATTCTTCTTTACTGTTTAGTCACTGAGTCGTGTCTGACTCTTTGCAACCCCATGGATTACAGCCTGCCTGGCTCCTCTGTCCATGAGATTTCCCAGGCAAGAATACTGGAATAGGTTGCCACTTCCTTCTCCAGGTCATCTTCTCAACCCAGGGATCAAACCTGTGTTACCTGCCTTGGCAGGTGGATTCTTTACTGCTGAGCCACCAGGGAAGCCCTGCCTTCTCCTTTATCCCAGATTTGTTCAATATAACTGCATGTAGCTGAAATCTAACTAGGGGCAATTTTCTAGTTATTTGTTAATTGGATAATTAGTTTCATGGAATTTACTTGGTGCTTTATTCGCGAAGTCATGTATAACACTTTGCAAGCCCATGGACTGTAGCCTGCCAGGCTACTCTCTCCATGGGCTTCTCCAGGCAAGAGTATTGGAGTGGGTTGCCAATTCCTTCTCCAAAAGTCGCTCAGTTGTGTCCAGCTCTTTGTGACCCCATGGACTATACAGTCCATTGAATTCCCCAGGCCAGAATACTGGAGTGGGTAGCATTTTCCTTCTCCAGGGGATCTTCCCAACCCAGGTATCAAACCCAGGTCTCTCCTGCATTGCAGGCAGATTCTTTACCAGCTGAGCTACAAGGAAAGCCCAAGAATACTAAAGTGGGTAGACCATCCCTTCTCCAGTGGATCTTCTTGATCCAGGAATTGAACCAGTATCACCGGCCTTGCCAGCAGATTCTTTACCAACTAAGCTATCAGGGAAGCATGGTATTTCTTCTAACTCTGCATTGTTAAGCTTCTTAGTTTATATTCTACATAAAGAATAGTGCTCCTTCAGTATAATCCAAACTAATTAAAAGGTGGCATACTGGGAAGTTGTGTTATTCAGTCACTCAGTCATGCCTGACTCTGTTTCCTTGTACTTCACCATCTCCTAGAGTTGGCTGAAACTCATGTCCACTGAATTGATGATGCCATCCAACCATCTCATCCTCAGTGGCCTCCTTCTCCTCCTGCTTTCAATTTTTCCCAGCATTAAGGTCTTTTCTAATAAGGTGGCTCTTCGAATCGGGTGGCCAAAGCGTTGGAGCTTTAGCCTCAACTTCAGTCCTTTCAATGAATATTCAGTGCTGACTTCCTTTGGGATGGACTGGTTGGCTCTCCTTGCAGTCCAAGGGACTCTCAAGAGTCTTCTCCAACATCACAGTTCAAAACCATCACTTCTTCAGTGTTCAGCCTTTATTATGGTCCAACTCTCACATCCATACATGACTACTGGAAAAACCACAGCTTTAACTATATGGACTTTTGGCAGCAAAGTAATGTCTCAATATGCTGTCTAAGTTGGTCACAACTTTTCTGCCAAGGAGCAAGCCTCTTTTAATTTCATGGCAGCAGTCACCATCTGTAGTGATTTCGGTGCCCAAGAAAATAAAGTCTGTCACTATTTCCATTATTTCCTGATCTATTTGTCATGAAGTGATGGGACCAGATGCCATGATCTTAGTTTTCTGAATGTTGAGTTTTAAACCAACTTTTCACTGTCCTCTTTCACTTTCATCAAGAGGCTTCTTAGCTCACCTTTGCTTTCTGCTATTAAAGTTGTGTCATCTACATATGTGAGGTTATTGATATTTCTCCTGGCAATCTTGATTCCAGCTTGTGCTTCATTCAGCCAGGCATTTCGTGTGATGTACTCTGCATATAAGTTAAAAAGCAAGGGTGACAATACACAGCCTTTAGGTACTCATTTCCCAATTTGGAACCAGTCCATTGTTCCATGTCCAGCTCTAACTGTTGCTTCTTGAGGGGCATACAGGTTTCTCAGGAGGCAGGTCATGTGGTCTGGTATTCCCATCTCTTAGGAATTTTCCACAGTTTGTTGTGATCCACACAGTCAAAGGCTTTAGCGTAATCAATGATGCAGAAATAGATGTTTTTCTGGAATTCTCTTTTTTCTATGATCTAACAGATGTTGGCAACTTGATCTTTGGTTCCTCTGCCTTTTCTAAATCCAGCTTGTGCACAGTGGAAAGACAATCACTCTTTTAAACAAAGACTGGGGTTAATTACTAATTTTGTTATAGTGAAGTTAAAAGGTCACTGTTTTCTTATCTATAATACACATGTATACATACACACACACACATGCATGGCACATGCTCTTTTTATATAACTGGATTATTCTGAGGACAATGTGTCTATGTATGAGAATGTACTCATCCTCTGTGTAAAATAAATTAACAGATTTTAATTTTATATCAGTTTGTTACAGTGATCTAAAAAGTCTCCTCCTGTCTTTCCTTATTTTTTTATACTGCTTTCTAAATGTTTCCTACTTATTTTTGCTTGTTCACATTATCCTGTGTCTTCAAGATCCAGCTGAGATAGACATTCATTCTTATATCTACTCTTCCAAATAAGAATATGTCTTACATCTTTATATAACCCTTAGGAATTTTGAGCATGGAATTTTGCATATTATAAATATGTCATAAATATTTGTTGACTTGAAGTAAATTAAAGTTAGATTAATATGAAATTTTTGAAGCTGCATTTCCATTTGGAAATAAATTATTTAGCATCCATTATGCACTCTTCAAAGAGCAATAAAAGGAATCACTTCTCTATGGGAAAAAAATACATTCTTAAAAGCTTTGGATAAATGGCTACTCTCTGTCTTCAAGAAAAAGACTGTAGGGATTTAATTATTATACACTCAAAGATTTCAAAACTATATATGAAGTATTCTTCTTCAACTTAGTCATTTATTGCCAACTCAAGAGTGCTTTATTGGAGGGATAGTAAAAATCTTAAATCTGTTATTCTCCCTTGGTATTTTGATAAGTTAGTAACTTAATATATTCTTTCCTCTTGACTACAATTTTTCAGTGTTCAAAATAGTAAAGAAATTAACCTTGGTTAGAATCCTATGATTTGAGGCCTCTAGCGATTTGTTACTTTGTATTGTTAGAATTTGGGTGCTATGTTAATAGAGGGATTTATTTTTCTCATTTAATGAAGTCTGTTTTATTTCAAATGATTTCTCAAGGACATAATTTTAACGTGCGNTTAGAATCCTATGATTTGAGGCCTCTAGCGATTTGTTACTTTGTATTGTTAGAATTTGGGTGCTATGTTAATAGAGGGATTTATTTTTCTCATTTAATGAAGTCTGTTTTATTTCAAATGATTTCTCAAGGACATAATTTTAACTCATGGGATTGCTAGGCAATTCACTTTTCTATGAGTAATTTCTAAATTGCTTTTTAAAATTTATTATGTGCAGGGGGGAAATGATTTGAAAACTTTATAATAAATTTAATATATGCCAAAAGTATACTCTTGTGAGAGCAGATATGTCTGCTTGTAGCTATGGTAGCAGTTCATTTAGAATCTTCATAAATTTATAGGCATTATCTAAGCTTTTATTATAATTTAACATAAAATGAGTATGTGCTTTGTGCGCCCAGTCTCTCGGTTGTGTCCAATGCATGAACTGTAGTCCATCAGGATTCTCTACCCATGGTATTTTCCAGGCCAGATTACTGGAGTGGGATGCCATTTCCTACTCCAGGGGATCTTCCTGATCAAACCTGTGTCTCTTGCATCTTCTGCATTTGCAGGTGGATCTTTATCACTAGCACCACCTGTGAAGCCCAAAAATGGGTACAAAAAAAACCTAAAAATATTAGCATATAAAATATAAAGAGAAAATCAAGGAACCATGCACTTATATAAATGAATAGAAAGCAGACTATCTTATTTATAATTAATAATATTACTATTATTGATAGCCAGTATAAAATATTAGAATTGTTATGTTGCTGTTAATGTAGCTAACAGATTGGACATCTATAGTAGAGTTACTATGACCTGTTCCTAGTTTCAATGGTTATGCAGAAAATTGATAGTACTGTAATATGGGCACTTCCTTTTATATCAGAAGTATAGTAGATAGGCAATGTGTACAAATTCTCAATATGTGGTAAGTGGATAGTCATGGAGGTGAGTATGATTTGGCTTCCTGTTTCAGCCTAGAGAAAACCAAGGAAAACTAGAAATATGGTAAGTTAAGATGTAGTGATGTAAGGGTTTAATCTGTAATGCCATCTTCATCTTAATTCTGTTATTTGGGAAACAATTGATTTTTGTTCATACTGAAAAATGCTCCTGTTGAGAAAACATCACTCACATGTCTGACTGTTACCCAGAGTGGAATGAAAATATTTTGGTTCAAACAAACCATTTATTTAAACAGACAAGGCTAACAAAGTTTGAAAAACAGATTGGTTCCACACATGCCAAACATTTGCTCCTGCCTCATTAGGCTGGTATCTCACTGCTAAAGGCCAGGTAAATATCATCTAAGGCCATGTATTTTGAAAATCTAGTTTTTATGTTTTGCTCAGAATCATTTAAAGTATCTAGAAATAATAGGCCTCCAAAACAGATGCCAAAGTCCTTGCTAGAATTTAAATTTTACAGGAAGTTCCTAAAGAACTTTGAGTATGTTGGGGGAAAGTTTACTTTTTTTTTTTTTTATTTGCTAATACTTAGCAAAACAGCAAATAACATTTTTACATTCAACCATGCTTTTTTTGTGTGTATCCTGATTCTTTCTGTTTGTTTTTAGGGTCACAAAAATAATGCAATGAATGAATGGCCCAACATTTCATAAAAGGAAAAGAAATAAATCCAAGTGTATTAGTTTATCTCTTACTGTTTTGTGTATTTTCAATGGTTCTTTGAAAGCTATTAATGAAGCAAATGAAAGGTTAAAATTAAAACATAAAGTCACAATGTGTCAATGAATACAACTTTAAAAATATGAGTCAGAGACAGCCTTTACTATAGGAATATAGAGAATAATTCATCCTCTAGTTTAAAAGAGAGGTAACATGAAAACATGTTGAGACTGTGTTATGAGTGCCATAGAATTGAGGATCCAGGCTTTTCATTCACAGATTGAGTCAACTCAAATGTTCATAAAGCTAGAACATAAATAAAGCAAGTTGAGTCAATGTATGGCCACTCTGAAAAAAATTAACAGAGTATATTGATTTGTGAGTGTGTATACATATGTGTGTGTGTGTATGTGTGTGTGTCTTTATTCAGTTTACATAAATTGACAAAACTTAATTTCATAATGGCACAACTACATATAGGAGCTTCCCAGGCATCACTAGTGGTAAAGAACCCGCCTGCCAATGCAGGAGACATACAAGATGAGTTCAGTCCCTGGAATGGGAAGATCCCCTGGAGAAGGGCATGGCAGCCTACTCCAGTATTCTTGCCTAGAGAATTCCATGGACAGAGGAGGCTGGCAGGCTGCAGTCCATAGATTTGTAGACTTTGACGTGACTGAAGCAATCTAACTGCAGCAGCAGCAGCAACTACTACATACAATGCATATATTTCCATTATGCTAAAACAATTGAGAAAATAAGTCATTGATGACCATCCCATACACACATCTATCCTTAGAAAACATCATAAATAAATCATTCCAGACCAATGAAAAAGTAGATCATCTCAGTTGAACAGACATAGCTTTCTGTGTGATATCAGTTGTTTTATAGTAGTAAAAAAAACTCAGTAAGCATGACTACACATAATGTACAAAGCAGTGCTAAATGTTTCATGTAAATTATTTCATTAGATCTATTATATATACCGGGTGGATTTTTACACAGGAAAAGTGATGCTTGGAGATATCAGATAACTTTTCTAAAGAAACACAACCTGCTGACATGGTTGGTTGGTCTGAGATCATCAGTTCCAACTATCTGAGTTATGCTTGTATTTCCTTGCATGATTCCCCAATGATATATTGAATCCAAAGCCATGTGAAATAGAGAAAAATACCTCATAACTGGATGCTGGCATTCTGTCACCAAAATTAAAAAAAAAAAAGAAAAGAAATTTCATTTATCTTTAAACAAGATGAATTCTATTCTGAATCACAATAGATAGCATATCTATGTTTTTTTTTTTGTCTACTATTATAGCATATGGCCTAAAGAACTGTAGATATTAATAAATATTTATTTAATAATTAATTAATAAGCTTAATCATTATCAAGATTTTAAAATTTAGCATTCTACAAGAACCTTTTCTGATTTTCAATGTTGTATGAATTTTTTGTCTTTGGAATTCCTAAAGCATTAATAGTATGTTTCTTCATACTTTTTAAATCCTTTTTATCCCAATAGATGATGATACTTGAAGGCAAATACTGACGTACACAAATCTACATATGCTACAGTGCCTAGTCCCAGTAACCTGCTATATTGTAATGACGTTTTCCTCTACTTTAAAATTTTGATGCTATTTATTCATATTTTGCAATATTTGAAACTGAAAAAACAAAGCAAAAGTTTCCTTCAAAATATTTGTCATCAATATAACATGAGTAAGAAGTCTAAAGCTATCTGACAAAAGAAAAAGACACATCACATATGTATCCAGTATATACATATATACTTAGTATATATGTGCTCAGTCACTCAGTCATGTCCAACTCTTTGCGACCCATGAACTATAGCCTGGCAGGCTTTCCTGTCTGTGGAATTTCCCAGGAGTTGGTTGCTATTTTCTTTTCCAAGGAATCTTCCTGATCCAAGGATTGAACTCACATCTCTTGCATCTCCTGCATTGGCAGGTGGATTCTTTACCACTGGACCAACTATGAAGCCTATATATATTTATTAGGGGAGATGAGAGGTTAAGTGCATATAACCAGAAACATACTGGTTCATTCTGCTATCAATACCTCAGATCAGGATGGTTTAATATGACAAGCAAAATGGTTGATTTGACACAACCGTTCCAAAAATTGTGTCTGAAGCCCCTAAAACTCAAATCCTGAGAAATTTACCTCCACAGAGTCTCAAATGTTAACTTTTCTTATTTATAAAACTTAGCCAACTCAATTTTCTGATAAAATATAGGAAAATAGGAAAGTAAATATGGGTGATTCAGGTACAGAAATCAAGTAATGGATAAGCTCAAACAATTGATATAACTCACTTGTAAGACTAGACAGTAGAGAGCTCAGGGGGCTTCCCACTGGATTCTCCTTTGAGACATTTGAAAACAAATTACCACTTGTTTGTCTTATACCTAATCTTGTGCTTGCACATACTTTTTTCTTTCTTTTATGCTGGGGATTCAGGTAAAGTGTATACTGCTAACTGACAGTAGCAGCAGATCCCAGGCACTTCTGATTTGCCTGGAGTTGTACACCCACACAGCCTTCGAGACTACTCACAACACTCCCCCAAATCTCTGACTGGAGAAATGATTCTTATGGAGTCGTTTTGTCCAGGAAAAAGAAAGCCAGAAAAGTAAGCTAAATGCATGACAATAATTTCTACAACAACGATTACTCCAAATCATAGTCATATGCAAATTCATTATCACACATTTGTTTGGCCAAAGGAAACAAAAAGTGATTCCAGAAGAAATATTTTTTGTTATATATTATCCTATCATTCCACATAGACAAGTTGGATGGATGGGATATTATTTTATGTCTTAAGATCTCTGTATGTGAAAAATAATAGCACAAAAACAAATAGAGTCAAGCTTATATTCTATGTAGAAATTTGAGGTGTTCTTTGGTATAGAATAAAAATACTTAAGAAAAAGACTAACATAAGAAAAGAATAATTTAAACAGCCTTCCCATAGAATGTTTTGAAGAAATTGGCAAAGAAGGCAAAGGCAAGAATATTTTAATGTAACCTCAAAACTGTAGATTAGGGACACTGCAGAAAATAGAATAAACACAACTTTACATTGAATATCAGAAGAATATCAAAGAACAAGTTTACATTAAATATCCGAGGATGATAACAAAGTGCTAGTTGAAGCAAATATAAATTTCTCATCCAGAAGAGTAAATAGAAAAGAAACATATTAGGAGAAATAAAGCAAAGCAGCTCTGGCTTTTGAAAAAAAAATCCAAGGGGACAAAAAATTTTATTACATAAATTTAGGAAGAAAATAATGAATGATTAAGTTATAACTATGAAGAAACATTCTTATTTTTGGAAAGGATTCTGAATTGTAATTTTTTTTTAAATTTTTTTTTTTTTTTTTACTTTACAATACTCTATTGGCTTTGCCATACTGAATTGTAATTAAAAAAAAAAAAAAAAAGATGGCCTTGCTTGTATTTCTAGAATCTACTTAAACCTGTCTTTGATTTGGGTAGAAATAGTTAAGCTCCTGTAACACTGCATTCTCATGTGAGATTAATATAAGCTTATTTTGTTGCTCAACTACACACACATGGCACAGTGGAAGTAGAAATATGGAGCAAGATTTTATAACAATGTCCTGTAGAGAGAGGACTGTGGCTACTGCCGGTGTCTAAGACCAAGGCTCCATGGATACCAAATGCACCACAGAGAGGAGGTTACAAATGCACTTAAAGAATTATCCCCATCAAATGCCAAGAGTGCTTCTCAAAAGAAACACTGGGGCTGAATGATCCCTTAAATCGGGACTACAACTAGCGTTCTAAGATCCTAAAGTTCTGCAATATTGTTAAAAAGAAAAGAAAAATAGTGTAATGATTTCAGCAGAAATGCCAAGATAAATGCAATTGTCAACAATTTAGGAGACTAAGCCTGAAAGGAAATTCTGTTCTGAAAAGAGGGAAAACTGTGATTATACTGTGAATGTGACATTCACATGCAATGGCAACATTGGCTTGATAGCAGGGCAAGAATGGCGAAACTATATTTACCAGAGGAAAATAGAATTTTATGGCCCTTAGAAAGCACCCCATCCTCATTATTACATAAATGAGAAATCTGAGCCTTCAGAAGTTTACATATTTTACCTAAAAGTAATATTCAATATTATGGCCCTCTCTTTTTCCTAACATATTGTTTTTTGTAATCTTGATAATAATGTTTTTCAGATATATTTCATTTAAAAATGCTAACTAAATGATAAATCTGTTCTAAAAACACTTTATTTAGTTAAAATGATGAACAATGAAATAAAATATTTCTGTTTTGCAAACTAGTAAATGAACTGTGCAAGAATTTAAAAATATGTATGTGATTTAGAGCTTACATATGTGAATATCTCCGGGGTGGTTCTGCCTGCACAAAGCAATTACAAATTGTTCTTTAAAAATTTCTGTTGAAGATTTTCAGCCAAAATTGGCATTTTAAATATTTATTTGTTCAGTTGAAATCTCCAGTTTTTCCACACAGTTATCATGTCTCATGTATATGGAGAAAATTTGGGCATCCCTGAGTTCATGACTCATTTAAAAGATAAGAGGCTATGCAAAATGATTATACTATCAGGAGTCATGTTATTGCTGGTTCTCATAATAGTAAATCTATTCTGCAATCAGGCAAATATTTACATTATTGCCAATGCATTGTGGAGTATATTCTGTCTTTTTAAAAGCAACAACAGGATGTCTTATTAGTGTTTGCAGTAACCTAATTAGTGAATTTGCATACTGAACAAATTCCTTCTGAAAAGGTTCTCTGCATGCAAAAAGGATGTGCATATTCAAGAGAGAATAAAACAAGTGGTTCAGCCTGATGCCTTTTCTGTTTGTAATTTAAAGTTTTAAAGACAGTTTCAGAGGTCTAAGCATTTTACACCCAGCTTTTACATTCATCTGCAGTACATTATTTCAGTTAATGAGCTAGAGTATGTTATATATAATTATTAAAGGTCAATTGCCTTTCATTAATATTTTAGTTGTAAATATCACATCATATGGCTCCTTAAATTCTGCTTTCAAACGTTAATGTGCAGGGGTTGGACATACTCAGTTTTAAATTATATAGGGTTGAATTATTCTTTTCTAGTAACAACAGTCCTTTGTTCTGTACAAACTTGAATTATCTGAAGGTTGAAGGACCCTTCATTTTCAATTACCTACCATTAGAAAACACCCAATTTTAAAAGTGCTGTGATTCAGGTATTTTAAGAGTTCAACACCAATTTTCTATACTATTGAAATTTAAGTAAATTAAGTTTTGAAGATCTTTTTTGATATTCGTTTTTTCCTACTACAGTTTAGGCTTGGCATTTCCATGAAAGTGTATACCCACTGCCTAAAACAAGACCCAGGTGTGACTGTCAGGCAGAGCTGAGGTCAAATCCTACTCTGGTGGATGTAGGCAAGTATATGATGTCTTTGTATCTCTGGTTCTACTTCTGTAAGAGGGGAATATTGATCCCATGGCAGAACGTAGATAACTTAGGTGCCCTAACTGTCTGTTGTTAACTTGACATCAATGTCACCACTTTCAGAAACCTCCTCTGGGTTCCTCTAGTGATATCAAAACTTATATTTGCTTCACTCTATTTTTCATTTGGCCTTCCCAGGTAGTGGTAAAGAATCTGCCTGCCAATGCAGATGTAGGTTCAATCCCTGGGTTAGGAAGTCCTCCTAGAGTAGAAAATGGCAACCCACTTCAGTATTCTTGCCTGGAAAATTCCATGGAGAGAGGAGTCTGGTGGGCTACAGTCCATGAGGCCACAAAGAATCAGACAAAACTGAGCACATTAGGATACTTTTCTCCTTAATTCTCAGTTTTCCAAATGGCAACTTCACCTGGGATTTCAATGCAGCAGCAAAGTTACAGACTTCTCTGCAGGCAGTTGCTGCCAGATACATGAGTGGACATGAAACTCACCGATGCACCCTTATGAGCTCCTTGGAGCTTCAGGAGACCATCCCCTCCCTGTTGTTTCTGAGCTTTAGTGAGTGCTTCTCTGACTTTTCTTTGCATAATCTTTCAACAATTGTATAAATCCTTAATTCTGATAATAATGCTTCCATTTTTGGACTATATAGAGTAACTTCTGTTTTCCTAAGTAAAATAGATTAATATACTAGTAATATCATAAAATAAGACAAAAATATCAAGTATTTTCAATAACTAGATAGGCTGTGGATTAAGTCATATTTTTATCAGTAACAAAGAAAATAGAATCTATCACTTGTTCAAGTAATATGATAATTATAAATATTTACTGAAGACATACTAAGTCTAAAACAGTTCTAGGTAGTTTAAATTTTTCACCCATTTTGTCCTTACAAGTAATTTAGGTAGTAAATACTATTATTATTTTGTTTACTGGCTGAGAAACCTGAGGCACAGAGAGATTAAGTAACTCACCCAAGAACATACAAGCTATGAATGGAAGGATAAAAATTTGAACAAGTTTGACTGTAAAACATGAACTTTTCACTAAAATGAATAGCATACTGTTTTGATGCTTAGCTTTACCCTCATGTTCCATATTTTACACTCTGCCTATAATGCCTACCTCATGATGTTGCCTCAAATATTTAGTATAGTGTGTTCTCTAGAATAAAAACTAAATAAAAGGACATTTACTGATATTATTATTAACATCATTATTTTAATATTAAGATTTCCTTTAATAATTACCACAATGGGTTCTTTGAGGACAGAGACCTTGCTCTGTTCATTTCTCCAACCTAGAGCACCAAACAATGCCCTGAATAAGCAAAACTGTTCTAAGTTTCTGTTTATCAAACATAAAATATTGAGGGTGAACCAGGCTTAATTGCCTCATTTATCAACCTGAATTTATATGTTTAAAGTAATTTTGGTATTGCATAAAATAATAATAAAAAATAACAGTTATACTGGATTAAGAGATTGATGAATAAAAAATCATTATTCACATTGCAAGAAACTTTCATTTGCAAAAGTAGAATTGGAATTCTTTTGGGGGTTTGGTACAAAAAATATCTGGTTTAAAATAAAAGCATTATATTCTATTCAGGTGATGATACCAAATAATATTTTAAAGATGTATTACTTCAGTTCAGTTCAGTTGCTCAGTCATGTCTGACTCTTTGCAATCCCATGAATTGCAGCACTCCAGGTCTCCCTGTCCTTCCCGGAGTTCAGTCAAACTCATGTCCATCGAGTCGGTGATGCCATCCAGCTATCTCATCCTCGGTGATCCCCTTCTCCTCCTGCCCCTATTCCCTCCCAGAATTAGAGTCTTTTCCAATGAGTCAACTCTTCCCATGAGGTGGCCAGAGTACTGGAGTTTCAGCTTTAGCATCATTCCTTCCAAAGAAATCCCAGGGCTGATCTCCTTCAGAATGGACTGGCTGGATCTCCTTGCAGTCCAAGGGACTCTCAAGAATCTTCTCCAAAACCACAGTTCAAAAACATCAATTCTTTAGCACTCAGCCTTCTTCACAGTTCAACTCTCACATCCATACGTGACCACTGGAAAAACTATAGCTTTGACTAGATGGACCTTAGTTGGCAAAGTAATGTTTCTGCTTTTGAATATGCTATCTAGATTGGTCGTAACTCTTCTTCCAAGAAGTGTCTTTTAATCTCATGGCTGCACTCGCCATCTACAGTGATTTTGGAGCCCCCCAAAATAAAGTCTGACACTGTTTCCACTGGTTCCCCATCTATTTCCCATGAAGTGATGGGACCGGATGCCATGATCTTCATTTTCTGAATGTTGAGCTTTAAGCCAACTTTTCACTCTCCACTTTCACTTTCATCAAGAGGTTTTTTAGTTCCTCTTCACTTTTTGCCATAAGAGTGGTGTCATCTGCATATCTGAGGTTATTGATATTTCTCCTGGCAATCTTGATTCCAGCTTGTGTTTCTTCCAGTCTAGCGTTTCTCATGATGTACTCTGCATAGAAGTTAAATAGGCAGGGTGACAATATACAGCCTTGACGTACTCCTTTTCCTATTTGGAACCAGTCTGTTGTTCCATGTCCAGTTCTGTTTCTTCCTGACCTGCATATCAAACCTTTTTTTTTTTTTTTCTTTCCTAACATCAAGACTGATTCCTTGGCAAATGAACTCAAGAGCATAACTCTGATTATTTCTGACATTTTATAAGACCAGATATGAAAATATCCTTGGGTTGTGAGCATTCAAGTACCAAATAAAACATTTGTGTCTGTATAAAAATAGCTGAAATAGATCTAGATTCTATAGATATTTCTTTTTTCATAATATTAATTTTATAAGGAATTTTTGGCACTAATTGTTTTATTTAATAAGAATTCTTGTCTGTTTGCTGTTTAACATTTAAAAGGGGCAAATGGAAATTAGCTTAAGGTCCGATTACTTGGTTGTATGATATATACTTTACTTAGAAAATCTTTAGGCAGTTTCCATGGCAGCTAAAAAATAAATATGTGATAAATTATTTAAAGTTTAACTTCTCTTTAAAGATATTAGAGCATATATCAAAGATAGGAAAGAATTGTTAAAGACTATTTCACAAGTATGTATATTAGTAACAAATACATTTCATATATAAAAGAACTATACATACTTTAATTTAAAGAAAAAAATAACTATTACACTGGGGACTGAAAATTTTGATTATTGGAATTGTCAACAGAGATATATTTTCATTTATATCCATTATAAGTTCCATACTCCCCTGCATCTCTGAAATTCAGGCTACCTGTGTTTTTTATATTTTATAGCCCACACCTGAGCATGTTAGTCACTATTGTAACTACACTGTCACTTCCAATATCATATCATTGTATCCATGACCATATAATTTTGAGCAAGGTTCATAAATAATCCATGTAGCAGTCAGTCTTCCTGTTACATTAGTTTCTAGCTAATCTGATTTTGGAAAAATGTTTATGAAATTAACAGAATTTTGCTCTGTCTTTGGTAGTGATATAACACATAATGATAGAAACAAAGGAGTTTATTGACTATCAAAATGTAAAGAAAATATGTATTTTTTTCCACTTAGAACTGGATTTACGATGGGGGAGCTAGGGAGTTAAGTGAAAAGGCACCTGTTCTATTAAATCTACTGTGTGACCTCTAAATCCTATATAGGAGACCTAATGATTTTGGTAAGGATTTTTTTTTATTCGAGTGTAATTTCTTTATAGCATAGGTCCCCAGCCTCTGGTATCTAATGCCTGATGATCTGATGTAGAGCTGATGTAATAATAATAGAAATAAAGTGGACAGTAATAATAGAATAAAGTGTAATGCACTTGAATCATTCCAAAACTACCCCCCCTACCTCATCTGTCAAAAAACTGTCTTCTATGAAAATGGTTCCTGGTACCAAAAAGTTTGGGAACCACTGCTTTACAATGTTGCATTAGTTTCTGCTGTACAATTAAGTGAATCAGCCATTTGTACACATATATCCCTTCTGTGTGAAGAAGGCTGAGGGCCAAAGAATTGATGCTTTTGAACTGTGGTGTTGGAGAAGACTCTTGAGAGTCCTTTGGACTGCAAGGAGATCCAACCAGTCCATTCTGAAGGAGATCAGCCCTGGGATTTCTTGGGAAGGAGTGATGCTAAAGCTGAAACTCCAGTACTTTGGCCACCTCATGCAAAGAGTTGAGTCATTGGAAAAGACTTTGATGCTGGGAGAGATTGGGGGCAGGAGGAGAAGTGGACAGAGGATGAGATGGCTGGATGGCATCATGGACTTGATGGATGTGTGTCTGAGTGAACTCCGGGAGTTGGTGATGGACAGGGAGGCCTGGCATGCTGCAATTCATGGGGTTTCAAAGAGTTGGACACAACTGAGTGACTGAACTGAACCGAACTGATCCCTTCTCTCTTGGACCTTCCTCCCACCACGCCCCCATCCCACCCACGTAGGTCATTATAAAGCACCAAGCTGGGCTCCCTGTGCTATACAGCAACTTCTCACTAGCTATCTATATTTTACATGTGATAGCAGTAAAGAATGCACCTGCAATGCAGGAGTCCATCACAGGAAATGAGGGTTTGACCTCAGTGGCTGGAAGATTCCCTGGAAGAGGTCATTGCAATCCACTCCAGTATCCTTACTTGGATAATCCCATGGACAGAGAAGCCTGGAGGGCTCCAGTCCTTGGGGTCACAAAGAATCAGACAACTCAAGTGACTTAAGTCAAGTCGTTCAGTCGTGTCCGACTCTTTGCAACCCCATTGACTGTAATCTACCAGGCTCCTCCATCCATGGAATTTTCCAGGCAAGAGGACTAGAGCGGGTTGTGATTTCCTTCTCTAAAGGAAATTCCCAACCCAGGAATTGAACCTGGTTCTCCTGCATTGCAAGCAGACACTTCATCATCTGAGCCACTAGAGAAACCCAAAGTGACTTGTAGCACGTACAGTATATATATATATATTTATATATTATATGTATATATATATATATATATATGTTAATATATATATATGTTAATCCTAATCTCCCAACTCATCACACTCTCTCCTTTCCTCCTTTCCCCACAGTGTCCATTTTTCTGTTCTTTATGTCTGATCTCTATTCCTTCCCTGAAAATAGGTTCATCTGTACCATTTTTCTAGGTTCCACATATATGCACTGATCCATGATATTTTTCTGTTTCCACCTTACTTCATTCTGTATGAGAAACTCTAGGTCCATACACATCTCTACAAATGATCCGTTTTGTTCCCTTTATAGCTGAATAATATTCCGCTTTATATATGTGCCACATCTTCTTTATCCATTCATCTGTCTATGGACATTTAGGTTGATTCCATATCCTGCCTATTGTAAATAGTGCTGAAATGAATATTTGGGTACTGTTGTTTTTTTGCATTATAATCTTCTCAGGGTATATGCCCAGTAGTGGGATTCCTAGGTTATATGGTAGATCTAATTTTAGTTTTTTAAGGAACCTCTATACTGTTCTCCATAAAAACATTAGAAGGAAATGGCAACCCACTCCAGTATTCTTGCCTGGAGAATCCCATGGTCAGTGGACCCTAGTGGGCTACAGTCCATGGGGTCACAAAGAGTCATACACAACTGAGAGATTAATGCTTATACTGTTCTCCATAGTGGCTGTATCAATTTACATCCCCACCAACAGTCCAGGAGGGTTCCATTTTGCCACACCTACTCCAACATTTATTGTTTGTAGATTTTTGATGATGGTCATTTTGACAGGAGTGAGGTGATTCCTCATTATAGTTTTGATTTTCATTTCTCTAATAATTAGTGATGTTGAACATGTTTTCATGTGCCTTTTGGCCATCTGTAAGTCTTCTTTGGAGAAATGTTTGTTTAGGTCTTCTGCCCATTTTTTTTTTAATTTTAAATTTTAATTTTTTAAATAATGAGTTTCATGAACTCTTTGTATATTTTGGAAGTTCATCCCTTATCAGTTGCTTCATTCCCAGATATTTTCTCTATTCTGAGGGTTGTTTTTTTCATCTTGTTTGTGATTTCCTTTGCTGTGCAGAAGTTTTTAAGTTTAATTAAATCCCATTTGTTTATTTATTTTTTTATTGTCATTATTCCAGGAAGTAGGTCAGAAAAGGTCTTGCTGTAATTTATGGCAAATAGTATTTTCCTCTAAGAGTTTTATAGTGTCTTTTTACATTTATATCTTTAATCCATTTTGAGTTTGTGTGTGTAGTGTTAGGTAGACACAAACAAGAGGAGAGAGATTCCATGTTCTTGGATTGGAAGAAATAAAATGGTAAAAGGGACTATATTACACAAAGCAATCTACAGATTCAATGCAATGTCTATCAAACTGCCAATGGCATTTTTCACAGAATTAGAACAAAAAATGTCTGCAGTTTGTATAGAAACACAAAAGACTCCAAATAACCAATGCAATCTTGAGAAAGAAAGATGGAGCTGAAGGAATCAGGCTACCCAACTTCAGACTATACTACAAAGCTACAATAACCAAGACAGTATGGTACTGGCACAAAAACAGGAATGTAGATCAGTGGTACAGGATAGAAAGCCCAGAGAGAGAAACTCATGCACTTTTGGTCACCTAATTTATGAAAAAGGAGGCAAGAATATACAATTTAAAAAGATAGTCTCTTTCATAAGTGGTGCTGGGAAAACTGGGAAGGTACATGTAAAAGAATGAGAAGGATCTTTGGTATATCTCTAAATTTAAAAATATGTTTATGTCTATATTTATTGTGTATATATTTACTTACACATATACAAGTGTGTACATATATGTGTATATACATGTGCATGTGTACTCCTGAAATGTTTTTTTTTTTAACCATAGGATAAATTGCACCCTTGCTGGTAACTTTTTGATCTTCATTTTTGTTTAGATACACTATGCTATTACACTATTTTCTACTTTAGTTAAAATAGTAATATATTGCTAATATTATAAGTTTCAAAATTAGAGCTGTGTTTCCCTTATTAAATTATATTTTCATGTTTATAATTCTATAAAATGAATACATTTATTAATTACTTGATTAAGTATCATAATAGCATATGTATAAATACCCATCTNAATAGTAATATATTGCTAATATTATAAGTTTCAAAATTAGAGCTGTGTTTCCCTTATTAAATTATATTTTCATGTTTATAATTCTATAAAATGAATACATTTATTAATTACTTGATTAAGTATCATAATAGCATATGTATAAATACCCATCTTAATTGCAATATGCTTCAAACAAATATTTTGGAAGTTTTCAGAAAATAAAATTGATGTAGAGTTTTCTAAATTACACAGAAATTTTCAAAAATCATAGAGAAAGCGAGTAAGAGTGAGAGAGAGAGAGCCACAAAAAGAGAGAGACAGAGAGACAGAAAGCATTAGATGAAACTAAAATTGTTTAAAGAAAATATTAAAAAAAAAACTAACAAACAAAAGAACACCCTAAAATCATGAATGGAAGAAAAATAATCTGNCATCCATATGGTTAAGGCATTGCCACCTGCTTCGTGGCATCTAAGAACCACTGTTTAAAGGAAAAACAGTCTCCTACTCAAAATGTCTGGTGTTGGGTACTTTAGCTACCATTTTCCTTTGTTAATAACACATCCTAAATATGTTAGTCTAACAGTTGTTCAATATTATAAAACTTATTTACACACAGGGAAAAATCACTCCTTATTACCATGTGGGAGTTAACATGTGTACTTCCCTGGTGGCTCAGATGGTAAAGAATCGGCCTGCAATGTAGGAGACACAGTTCAGCCCCTGGGTGGGCAAAATCTCCAGAGAGGGGAATGGTTACCTAATCCAGTATGCTTGCCTAGAGAATTCCATGGACAGAGGAGCCTGGTAGGGCTACACTCCATGGGATCGCAAAGAGGCAGACGTGACTGAGCGACTAACACACGTCTTTACCTATAACACACCTTTAGAGAGACAACACCATTGGTAAAATATTGCACGGTAGTTAACTCTGGATGTCATTACTTCCCAAGAAGAGACATTGCCAATAAAATTTCAGCATTCATTGTACTGACTTTGATCACAATTTATATTTTGATCTCTGTTCAGATTGTTCTTTCCCATAGGAAAGAGAAAAATAGTTTTTATTCTCTTAGGCATTTTTCAAACACATTTGTAATCTTTTTATTAATTTAAAGTTGATACATATCCATTGGAGAATTTTGAAAATAATTTGAAAACAAGCAAAGAAAAAAAAATGCCCATATTTCAGGAGATATCATTACCACTTTGTACATCTTTCAGATATTTTTCCATGTATATTTTCCTACAAAAGTGAGGTCATACTATACATCTTGTTTTACAACTTGCTTTTATAAAACAATACCATATTATAAACATCTTTATCAATAAAAATTCATCTTAATAATTGTAACAGCTAGTAGTCCTTTATATGGAAATACAGTCATGTACTTACATTCCTAACTATTGGACATTTAAATTGCCTGAACTATTTTTTTGCTACATACAATGGACATTCTTGAGGCAAAATCTTTACCTATATCCTCAATGATACTTTAGGATGAGAATTACTGAATCATATTTTAAAAAGTAATTTTTATTACAGTATAGTTGATTTACAATGTTAGCTTTTGCTGTACAGCAAAGTGAATCAGTTATACATATATCATTCTTTTTAAGATTCTTTTCCCATGTGGGCTATTATAGAGTACTGAGTAGAGTAGGATGCTACCCATCCTGTTAGATATCAGTATTATATATAGTAGTATGTATGTCAATCCTATTCTCCCAGTTTACCCCTCCCCTTCCTTTTCTGCCTGGTAACTATAAATTTGTTTTCTACATCTGTAACTCTATCTCTGTTTTGTAAGTAAATTCTTTTGTACTTTAAAAAAATTTTTAGATTCCACAAACCATGGTATCACATATTTGTCTTTACCTAACTTCACTTAGTATGACAATCTCTAGGTCCATCCATATTAATGCAAATGGCATTAGTTTGCCTCTTATTTATTTATTTCTGGCTGTGCTGGGTCTTCGTTGCTGCATGGGCTTTTTCTCTAGTTGTGGAGAGTGGGGGCCACTCTCTGGTTGCAGTGGACGGGCTTCTCATTGTGATGGCTTCTCTTGTTGCAGAGCTCAGGCTCTAGGCATGCAGTCTTCAGTAGCTGCAGCTCCTGGGCTGTAAAGCACAGATTCAGTAGTTGTGGCACATGGGCTTAGATTCTCCACAGCATGTGGGATCTTCCTAGACTGAGGATCAAACCTGTGTCTCCTGCACTAGCAGGCGGATTCTTTACCACTGAGCCACCAGGGAAGCCCTATTTCATCCCTTTTTATGGCTGAGTAATATTCCATTGTATATATGTACCATATCTTCTTTATCCATTCCTCTGTCAATGGACATTTAGGTTGCGTCCATATCTTGCCTATTGCAAATAGTGCTGCAATGAATAGTGGAGTGCACGTATCTTTTCAAATTATGGTCTTCTCTGGATATATGCCCAGGAGTGGGATGGCTGAGTCATATGGTAGTTCTGTATTTATTTTTTTAAGAAATTTCCGTACTGTTCTCCATAATGGTTGTACCAATTTACACTGTAAGAGGGTTCTCTTTTCTCCACACCCTCTCCAGCATTTATTGTTTGTAGATTTTTTGATGATGGCCATTCTGACCAGTGTGAGGCTGTCACATTTTATTTATCTAATTAGACAATACATGCTAGATGTAAAAAAATTCTGAAGGAACAATAGGATATTTAGCGAAAAATAAGCCTCCCTCTTGCTTTTCCTCTAGATATTCTTCTCCCTCCTGTGGGGTAGTACTTTTTGTAATCTTCATTTATTTTCAAAGAAATATTTCATTCATTTATAAACTTTTGCATCATCTAGTATGCATAGTAAGAGATTAGTAAAATGGTTTCAATAGTGAAATTTGTTTTATAATTTTATATATGCTAGATAATCATAGGCATAAAACCTTCTACAATAAGGTGACATTGAGTGATTTTATTTCTGTGGTGGTGGTTTAGTTGCTAAGTGGTGAATGACTCATGCAAAGAGTTGACTCATTGGAAAAGACTCTGATGCTGGGAGGGATTGGGGACAGGAGGAGAAGGGGACGACTGAGGATGAGATGGCTGGATGGCATCACTGACTCGATGGACGTGAGTCTGAGTGAACTCCGGGAGTTGGTGATGGACAGGGAGGCCTGGTGTGCTGTAGTTCATGGGGTTGCAAAGAGTCGGACATGACTGAGCGACTAAACTGAACTGAACTGACTGTCTCTTGAAACCCCATGACTGTAGCCTGCCAGGCTTCTCTGTCCATGGAATTCTCCAGGCAAGAATACTGGAGTGGGTTGCCATTTATTTCTCCAGGGGATTTTCTCAACCCAGGAATTGAACCTGGGTCTCCTGCATTGCAGGCAGATTCTTTACCAACTGAGATAGAGCTCTATCGGTTCAGTCCAGTCACTCAGTTGTGTCCAACTCTTTATGACCGCATGAATCGCAGCACTCCGGGTCTCCTTGTCCATCACCAAATCCCGGAGTCTACACAAACCCATGTCCATAGAGTCGGTGATGCCATCCAACCATCTCATCCTCTGTCATCCCCTTCTCCTCCTGCCCTCAATCTTTCCCAGCATCAGGGTCTTTTCAAATGAGTCAGCTCTTTGCATCAGGAGGCCAAAGTATTGGAGTTTCAGCTTCAACATCAGTCCTTCCAAAGAACACCCAGGGTTGATCTCCTTCAGAATGGACTGGTTGGATCTCCTTGCAGTCCAAGGGACTCTCAAGAGTCTTCTCCAACACCACAGTTCAAAAGCATCAATTCTTCAGCACTCAGCTTTATTCATAGTCCAACTCTCACATCCATACATGACCACTGGAAAAACCATAGCCTTGACTAGATGGACCTTTGTTGGCAAAGTAATGTCTCTGCTTTTTAATATGCTGTCTAGGTTGGTCATAACTTTCCTTCCAAAGAGTAAGTGTCTTTAAATTTCATGGCTGCAATCACCATCTGCAGTGATTTTGGAGCCCCCCAAAATAGTCAGCCACTGTTTCCACTGTTTCCCCATC
>SJYV01045260.1:397089-427904 GCA_006410875.1 Neotragus pygmaeus
TGAACACCCAGGACTGACCTCCTTTAGGATAGACTGGTTGGATCTCCTCGAAGTCCAAGGGACTCTCAAGAGTGTTCTCCAACACCACAGTTCAAAAGCATCAATTCTTCGGTGCTCAGCTTTCTTCACAATCCAACTCTCACATCCATACATGACCACTGGAAAAACCATAGCCTTGACTAGACGGACCTTTGTTGGCAAAGTAATGTCTCTGCTTTTTAATATGCTGTCTAGGTTGGTCATACAGAGAAGGTGATGGTGCCCCACTCCAGTACTCTTGCCTGGAAAATCCCATGGATGGAGGAGCCTGGTAGGCTGCAGCCCATGGGGTCGTGAAGAGTCTGACATGACTGAGAGACTTCTCTTTCACTTTTCACTTTCATGATTGGAGAAGGAAATGGCAACCCACTCCAGTGTTCTTGCCTGGAGAATCCCAGGGATGGTGGAGCCTGGTCAGCTGCCATCTATGGGATCACACAGAGTCAGACACGACTGAAGTGACTTAACAGCAGGTTGGTCATAACTTCCTTCCAAGGAGTAAGCATCTTTTAATTTCATGGCTGCAGTCATCATCTGCAGTGATTTTGAAACACAAAAATATGAAGTCTCTCACTGTTTCCACTGTTTGCCCATTTATTTGCCATGAAATGATGGGACCAGATGCCATGATTTAGTTTTATGAATGTTGAATTTTANGGAGTAAGCATCTTTTAATTTCATGGCTGCAGTCATCATCTGCAGTGATTTTGAAACACAAAAATATGAAGTCTCTCACTGTTTCCACTGTTTGCCCATTTATTTGCCATGAAATGATGGGACCAGATGCCATGATTTAGTTTTATGAATGTTGAATTTTAAGCCAACTTTTTCACTCTCCTCTTTCACTTTCATCAAGAAGCTCTTTAGTTCTTCGTTTTCTGCCATAAGGGTAGTGTCATCTTCATATCTGAAATTTTTTATATTTCTCCCGGCAATCTTGATTTCAGCCTGTGCTTCATCCTGCCCAGCATTTTGCAGGATGTACTCCGCATATAAGTTATATAAGCACGGAGACAATATACAGCCTTGATGTACTCCTTTCCCAATTTGTAACCAGTCTGTTTTTCCATGTCCAGTTCTAACTGTTGCTTCTTGACCTGCATAAAGATTTCTCAGGAGGCATGTAAGGTGGTCTGGTATTCCTATCTCTTTAAGAATTTTCCAGTGTTGCTTTCTCAGCATTGTATGCTTTCTCATTTCTGAGTAATCTGAATAAATCACTAACATATTGATTTAAAATATTGCTTATATTGGTTCACTATCCTTGATTTTGATGTGAAGGAGTTAGATAGAAACCTTGATTACGTCACTAACTTCCAGGTTTCATGGATCAAGCTTCTAACATCTTACTATCTCAGTTTGTGGTTGCGGTTTGGTCACTAAGTCATGTCTGACTCTTGCGACTCCATGAACTGTAGCCTGCGGGCTCCTCTGTCCATGGGATTCTCCAGACAAGAATACTGGAATGGGTTTATTAATCTGTAAATGAAAATACAGATATAGAACTCATGCTCTGAAAGAAGAATAGAGGAAGGATGGCAAAAAGATTTACATGGTTACTTGATGTACAGAAAGAGAATGTACAAACCATTATTTTTCATTTTTCTTTGTACATATGAACATTAGTTCATAGTCATATGATTATTTGTTGATATATATAAATGTGGTGTGAAATCATATTAAAGCTGAAGGGGAATATGTTGGTAAATAAAATAGTATGGAACTGTAAAATTTGTAGAACAAAACACAGGGGAAAACTTCATGGAATTTGTCTGGGCAAAGATTTTATGGATTTAACACCAAAAGTACAGGCAATAAAAAATAAAATAAATAAGTACAACAGCATCAAACAAAATGATTTCTTCACAGCAAAATAAGTGATAAACAAAGTGAAAATAAAAACTACAAAACAGGAGAAGATATTTGTAAAACACATATCTACTAAGGAATTAATCATGAAATATGTAAGGACTTCCCAATATTCAATAGTGAGAAAACTAATGTCAATTTAAAACTGGGCTAAAGACTTGAATAGACATTTCTCTAAGAAAACTTACATAAATGCCAGTGTATATATGAAAAAATACTCAAAGTTACTAATTATTAGGGAAATGTTAAGCAAAAGCATAATGAGATATCACCCCACAGCTGTCAGAATTGCTTTAAAAAGTAAAGTTGGATATATTAAAGTTATTAAAACATATCCCCATAAAGGAATAACTATTATTCACAAATATAAAATAATCACCTGAAAAAACCCTAGATATACCATCAGCAATTTATCAGTTTTCTCTGTGAAAGCTATCAACACTACCAAACATTACCAAACATACTACATTACCAAACATTAGTGCCACACAAAATTTTTAATTTTTCCTTTTTGTTTCCTCCAGAGAGGAACAACAAAGAATACATACATACATATATATATGTACACACACACATATATATATATTAGACTGCTAAGTGAGTACCTCTCCTTTCTCTGTTTTCTGTGGATCTGAGAACAATTCATACTGTCTGAAACTCCCAAGGGCAATGTGTTTGGCTGTCTGTAAGGGGGCACTGTACTGAAAGTTAGGATGGTGGGGTACTATTTGATACTCATTTTTCTTTCCTGTGATTGCACAGGACTTTGCTATGGCTAGACTTAACTATCTGGAGAAGGCAACAGCCTCCCACTCCAGTACTCTTGCCTGGAAAATCCCATGGACGGAAGAGCCTGGTAGGCTGCAGTCCATGGGATTGCTGAGGGTTGGACATGACTGAGCGACTTCACTTTCCCTTTTCACTTTCATGAATTGGAGAAGGAAATGGCAACCCGGAGCCTGGTGGGCTGCCGTCTCTGGTGTTGCACAGAGTTGGACACGACTGAAGTGACTTAGCAGCAGACTTAACTATCTGTGGGAATTTATTGACTCTAAAGGACAACAAATACATTAAGCTAGCTCTTGGAAGTAGATTCAGTGTCTCGGTGCCTTGTAAAACTTGTTTTGCTTATCTGGTCTTGGTTCTGATGCTTGAAAACTCTGTGTACAGTAACTTTCATGCTTCTCTTAATCTATATGTTGTCACTCACTTCATTCTTCTGAAAACTTTGCTTGTGGTACAAAATTCTCATGAGATGAAAACCTGGGCATGGTCCATTGCCCCACCTATCCCTGCTCTGAGCTGTTGACCCATTTCAAACTCTGTCCTGCCTCAAAAAGCTCCCTAGTTACTCTGCCCAAGGGAGAAAGACATCTTTTCTTTTTTCTGCTCTTTGCTGCCCTCACGTGACTGAGACTGTCCTATTAAAACTTGAAAAAAGAATGGTTGAAGCATATATACTATTATGTAAGAAACGAATCACCAGTCTATGTTTGATACAGGATGCAGGATGCTTGGGGCTGGTGTACGGGGATGATCCAGAGAGACGTTGTGGTGTGGGAGGTGGGAGGGGGATTCGGGATTGGGAGCTTGTGTACACCTGTGGTGGATTCATGTCGATGTATGGCAAACCCAATAGAGTATTGTAAAGTTAAATTAAAAAATAAATTAATTAATTAATTTTAAAAAAAAGAAAAAAGAATGGTTGAGTCTAGGTGTACATATCTGAGAAATTTAAGGTGCAACTCTTGTATTTCATTTAAGGGAGTAAGCAAGAGAGAAACATCCACAGTAAAAAACAAACAGACCAAAAAAAAAAAAAAACCAGCAGGAAAAAATAAATCCTACAATTTTAAATTATGACAAAAAATGCTGATCAAATTCTAAGGGAATAAATCTCTCTCTGCCCCATTTCATGCTCATCCTATGAGGCCTCTGTCACTGACAGAATATACTATATTTCAAAATTTATTGTAGTAGGACTTATTACTCTCAAGTATACTTTGGTACAGATTGTTCTGTGTTCTTCATAGTGTTTTAGAAGAATAGTTATTTTAAACTGTCTAGAAATTATCTATTTACACTTTTTCTTGGTTCTCTCCAACCTTTAGTCATAAACATAAAAATATCACATATAAAATGTTATATACATGCATAAAAAGTATATTAATACATATCTTGAAAATGCACTACAATTTTATTTCCATATATTTTTGCCTAAATTCAGGGTATATATATATTTCACTTAGATTTAGACTCTTTCCATTCATTATTTAAACTTACTTGCAATGCATTACACAACATAGCTATTTAGAAGCCCACATCCCTGTTTCCTCTGTACTGAATTAAGGACATAAAGTCTGGGGTGGCACTAAAATCTGAATATCAAATACCTTTCTCACTTAAAGTTCCTTCTAGCTCTCTGAGCAATGACTATATGGGTCCTAGTAGGACTTCACAGAAAAGTGCTAATTAGCCCTCTGACAAAGTTAGTAATGCTTCCATAATTAACATTAGTGTTCAAGGGCAGATTAAGATAATGATAACATTACTCAATATTTAAATTGTATGAATATGCATTGGTATATCACATTATTTAAGAATATAAAAAGTATTGATGTGTAATTTTCTTTTTTGTACTAAAAATAAGTGTTATAAATCATCATTGTACTGTCACTAAGATTCATTAATTATGCATGAACTGGGGTATGAAAAATATCAATTTTAAAACTATCCTATGAAAAAAATAAAGAATATTCCAATTTTTACTGTTTGTCAGTCTTGTGGGAGACTCTGGACCATATTTTATCCCTCTAATTTCAACAGATCAAGGTTTGTTTCAACAACAGTATTTGAAGTTCACCGTATTGGCAGATGACCCCACTCAGGTGGTTGTGTTACCCAAGTGTGAAATCCTCAGTCTGTGGAAAATTAGAAAACACATTATGACATATCTTACTGCCCAGGCTTAGTCTAAAGGTGCCAATGTATTATCAGCAGGAATGATGCAAGCCAACATCTACAGAAGTCCAATTGTTATGGCAAGCACTTGCATCTGTTCACTTGAAGCAATGATTCCTTCCTCTCCCATTAGTCACAGAAACTTGACCAAGTTTCATTTACACACTGAAAATTATCCCTGGCTCCATTTCTCCTCTCAAGCCAACACTTTCTAGAGCACACAGGTACCTTAGGTTTAACCCAAATTACATGAATTGCCAGCCATACATGATTTAGCAGGTGAAAGACTATGAAGAGGAGGAAGCAAAGCCAGAAACTATCATTATCTTTCTGTAGAATTCTCCAGGCTTCAATTGACTCACAATTGGTTCTCAACTGTACAGAGGACAGATCATAAAATGAAACAATAGGATATAGAAGCATGAATACTCTTAATGGCTTGATCTTCTTACAGTTCATCTGCCTACATCAGCAAGGACATCTGTGAATTCTTTTAGGATTCAGTAGCCACCTTGGACATGATATGTACCACTTCTGCTTTTTTAGTACAGAAAGAATACTTCCTGGCTAAGGCATTTGTGTCCATAGCTCCAGCCACCTGCACTTCACTGTGTTTAGGAGAGGACTGTTTATAGTAACTCCCTGTTTAAAGAGAAGCTATGTGAAGAAAACTCTCTTGCCCTCAATTTATTTTTAAAAGCTTCCTAACAAATTTTCAATTTGATTACCAAGAAACTCATTATATATACCTTCACTTAAAGATTAGAAAGTTGTTATCCAGAGAAAAGCAATTTTGTTCATCTTATACAATTTGTTAGTAGCCAAGCCATCTCTCAAACTCACCTTTCTGACATCAGCCTACTCTCTTTTTAGTACAACACTCATCTTGCAAGTAAGAGAGTGTCTGCTTTATACGTGTAAACAATCTTTACATGCCTATTACCTATATTTTTTAATTAAAATTCTTTCTTTTATTTAAGGTAAAGTACACACATCTTACTGAAGATATTTTTGGACAGTTTCATCAGTGTTATGTTTATATTCACACTACTTTATGAGCTATAGATTGAAAACTACTGCTAAATGTAAGCGTACTATGCATAATAAATATTATCACTACTAGTAAATGAAAAAAAAATATTTCTAATACATTAAGGAACTATTTTTAAGTGAAAATAAAGTAAATGGTAGTAAATGTTCCAAGAACAGTTAACTGTTGTTTTCCAGTCAGTTTCAAAGAAATGTCATAACCTTTTCCCCCCAAATAACTCCTTCTTTTAGCATTTGAAGTGATTTTTAAGGGAGGATTCATCCAACTTTCTATAGCAGCTGTCAATTATCTTGGAAATCAAAGAACAAAAAGGAGTGCTGCCTACAGCTGACGATAATAGTCACCAACTGATTCTCTTTCAAATTAGGGAAAATATGTTTGCAGGAAAGTCCCTTAATACTGTGTTTAAAAACCTTGTTAAGTTTTCTTTCTGAATGTAGATCAAATTGTTTACTTTAGAAGAGATACAGGCCATTTGAGAAAACAATTTCTCAGATAGGCTCAGAATTTTGCATCTCAAAATTTTTCCCTGAAATAGACAGAGACAATCCTCATAGATAATGAAATAATTGAATTCAAATTTCAGTTCTCAATAGACTCAGCTAGAGGAGATCAAAAGAAAGGAGACGTTCTGAGCCATGTAAGTGTTGCTTTGAAACTTTTTTCAGACTGGTAGAAATAAGACAAAACAGAAAACATTAGGTTTCACAGTTACTGTACAATTCTTCTTACCATTTTTTAAAAATATTTGTAATTTATTAGAAAACATATAATGTAGGAAAATAAAAAGTAAAAAATATTATAAGAAAATTTATTTTATGAGAAGGATTTTAAAAAGTCTCTCTTGGAAAAAAACCTGTTGTAATTGAAAAAAACACAATTTTTCTTTCTTATCAATTGGTGCATAAAAACACACATCCAATTTGAGTCAGCTGTAATGAGGTGGATGAACCTAGAGCTTCTTATACAGAGCAATATAAATCAGAAAAAGAAAAGCAAGTATCACATATTAATGCACACATATGAAATCTAGAAAAATGGCACTGATGAGCTGTTTAGAAAACAGACTTGGGGGTACAGCAGGGAAAGGTGAGGGTGAAGCAGACTGAGAAAGTAGCATTCACATATATATATATACTATCATATAAAATAGATCGCTAGTGGGAAGTTGCTATGAAACAGGGGGCCTAGCCTGGCACTCTGTGATGACTTGGGGTGGGATTGGGAGACCAGAGAGAAGAGAGGGACGGAAGTGATTTATAGATAGATAGATAGATAGATAGAGATATAATTATGACTGATTTCATTGTTGTACAACAGAAACTAACACACATTGTCCACCAGTTAAAAATTAATAATTAAAAAATAAAAATATGGAAAACCAAAAATAAATAAATAATAAAAAATAGACACATATCCGAAATTTGATGTTATAACAATGAGAATGTATTATTTATCATAAATTTGTGTGTCATTCTTCTGGTATTGCCTGAGTTCATTGCTGCGACTGTATCATTAACTGGGAGCTGGCTGATCTGGGGAAACTGAAGTAGCTTTCTCCCTCCTTTTAAAAAATATTTTCATTTTGCAACAACCTTAGCCAACCTTAGAGGCAGGGGAGAAACAAAGATGCTCATCTAGGTATGAAGTGATTGTGGTCTCAACAGTACGGTAGCAGAACAGGTAGTGCAAAGTAATTTGGAATTTGAACGTATTTTGGCTATAGGTTCAAGAGAAAATTTAAATAAAGAATAAAACATTTGTTGTATAAGAGAGGCTTCACTCTCAAATTTTAACACTATCCAGGTTTGCTTCTATCCTTAAGATTAATGTTCCATATGCAGGAATTCAAAGCAATGTATTCAGTGTCATAGCCTGAGTTCATTTAAGTTTTTGATAACTAAGGCAAATATACTAGTGTTATGACTACGAATAAGTTAGTCTCCTCAATACCTCAATTACCTCATCAATGAATTTATGTTATGCTTTTTTGTTGTAGGATTTAAGGAAATTATTTACTTGACACAGTACCAAAAACATAGAATTTATTTTCTTGACCTTATAAAGGTTTATAAAAGGATTATAAAAATATATGTTTACCTAATACAAATGTGTGAGAAACATTAAGGTGATACTCCACTACGTGCGTGCATGTTTCATCAGTGCTAAGTTGCTTCATTTGGGTCCCATTCTTTGTGACCCTATGGACTGTAGCCCACCAAGCTCCTCTGTCCATGGAATTCTCCAGGCAAGAATACGAGAGTGGGTTGCCATTTGCTCCTCCAGGGACTCTTCCTAACCCAGGGATAGAACCATTATCTCTCATGTCTCCTGCAGTGGCAGGTGCATTCTTCACCACTAGCAGCACCTGGGAAACCCTTTCTACTTATAGTAGTTACCTATTTGTGTGTCATATCGCAATCATAGAAACTGATTTTTTCACCCAAATAATTACATGTGAACATTTATCTTTACCAAATCAGTTAGCCTTGTATTATCCCAGTGAGGAAGAAAATCAACCAGTGTTCAATATATATTATTCATTACTGGCCTAGTTGCCGTGGAGATATAGAGTTAGCCTCAAGTTTCCCAGTATAATAAGTACTAATTTCTTGCCTTCCAAATTCAGTGCCCTGAAGAGAATGGGCTGCTATGTCAAAATGCACACCCTTTTTTTTTTTTTTTCTGATAATCAATGTTTCTTTTATTAGATATCTTGCTCCATCTTCACTGGATTTTGAATCTTTTATTTTTAAAATACCCTCTGACTGACATTCTAATTCTGATGACCTATATAGGTAGATTGAAACTTACTTCACTTAAATCCTCAGACATAAAGATTATATTGAATAATGATTTTTCCCAGGAAAAAAAAAAAATTGATTCATAGTATACTTTCTATTCGGAGAAGGCAATGGCACCCCACTCCGGTACTCTTGCCTGGAAAATCCCATGGATGGAGGAGCCTAGTAGGCTACAGTCCATGGGGTCGCCACGACTGAGCGACTTCACTTTCACTTTTCACTTTCATGCACTGGAGAAGGAACTGGCAACCCACTCCAGTGTTCTTGCCTGGAGAATTCCAGGGATGGGGGAGCCTGGTGGGCTGCCGCCTATGGGGTCGCACAGCGTCGCACACTGACTGAAGCAGCCTAGCAGCAGTAGCAGCAGCAGCAGCATACTTTCAATTGTCAAATGTCATGCCTTAGTGTAAAAGGAATATCACACTCAGTTTTTAATCAAGAAGTAGAGTTAATGAGTAGTTAATAGTTCCTTTATTATTATTACTATCTGTGAGAAGATTATTTCAAATAGGAATAATCAAATGGTATCTCTTTTTTAAATTTATTTTTAATAGTTGATTTTAAATTATTTATTTAAAATTTGTTTTTAATTTCTACTACACAGCAAACTGAGTCACTTATATATAGATCAATTGGTACTGATTTTGACACAATGATTTTTTTATTTATTTAAAAATTTTTTATATGTTATTATACATGTTTCAATGCCATTCTCCCAGATCATCCCACCCTCTCCCTCACCCACAGAGTCCAAAAGACTGTTCTATACATCTGTGTCTCTTTTGCTGTCTCGCATACAGGGTTATCGTTACCAACTTTCTAAATTCCATATATATATGTTAGTATACTGTATTGGTGTTTTTCTTTCTGGCTTACTTCACTCTATGTAATAGGCTCCAGTTTCATCCACCTCATTAGAACATATTTTAAAAATTTAATTCTGATCTGAACATTCTCTAACTCTCAAAATCAGACAGAGGGTTACTGGGGTTGAGGAAAAAAAAGATGCTTAACCATTGGGAAGGGATGACTCTACAATCATAATATAAACCATTTTGGGATCTGACTGAGATTGCCTTAAGGTTCCTCTTGGCTTGACTACACTTTGATGAGTATTTTCCTGATTTTAGACCCCTGATCTTTAGTGCATTTACTTTAGAAAACTTGCAATTTTAAATATTTTCTCTGATGCTCTGAGATGCAAATCTTCTTCCAGCCTCTGGCCAGTTTTATAACCCAGGAATATCTTTCTCAAGAATCTAGCAGCCATCCTTTAGAAATATAATAATTAAGAAAGATAGTATCTCAAAAAATTAAAAGGAAAACTATCATATGATTCAAAAATTCCACTCTGGGTATTTACATGAAAAAAACAGAGATTCTAATTTGAAGATATATGTGACCCAGTGTTCACCACAGCATTTTACACACACACACACAGGAATATTACTCAGTCATATAAATAATTAAATATTCCCATTTGTGACAATGTGGATGAGCCTGAAGGTATTGTACTTAATGAAGTAAGTCAAATAGTGAAAAACAAATACTATATATTTACTTATGTGTGAAATCTAAAGCCAAATGAACAAATACAGCAAGACTCACAGATACAGAAAACAAACTTGTAATTAGCAGAAATGAGGGAGTCGGGGAAGAAGCAAAATAGGTGCAGGGGATTAAGAGCAACAAACAAAATTATTATAAATAATTCATAGGGAATGCAGTCAGTATTTTATAATAGCTTTGTATGTTGTGTAATCTATAAAAATACTGGATCACTATTTTGTACACTTGAAATTAATGTACCATTGTATATTAACTATACTTCAATAAATTTTAAAAAGGAAAATAAATGAAAATAAATAAAGTGTTATATTTCCCAGTCTCTTTGGAAGGCTGGATAACCACCAGTTAGCAAATATAAATGACTGGATTTTATTGATGAGCTTCCCAGAAAACATTTTTGAATGATTTTCTAGTAGCTAACTCTAGGGTTAAAAACTCTCCTGTCTTCTGTTTCAGTGGAGTTATTTTAAACCTTATTGGCATTGTTCTGAATAAAATCTTACTTACCTGTTTAACTTGTTTGGTGCCATTTTTCCTTGACATATTGCAAGGATTTTAGTGAGATTAGAAATAAAATGAAGAAAAAAAAGTGAACATAGTCAGGAAGCCAGTGGTGCATCTCCAGGGCAATGGGCTGACTGGCCTAACAAAAAATGGCATGGTGGAAGGCACATTGGCATTTGAATTAATAAGAAAAAACCTTAGCATTGGGTAAAGGCTTAGATGGTTCAGAAATTTAAAAAAGAATAATAGTGCAAAGAAATCATGTTTATGAGTTCATATTCACATTTGTCATGTTAAAATTCTGGAAAAAATTTAAAATCATCTGAATATAATGTAGAAAATAATAATTCTTTATTAGCCAGTTTCCCACAAAGTAAAGTACTTTAGTCTATTATCAGTAAAGAATTTTAAAAGTTATTTCCATAAGATTTAGACATGTGACAAAGATATCAGAATGTGGTCCTGCTTATTAGGACAAGACTACATCAATGTTAACTGTCACTTTCTGCATGTATTTCCAATACTGGTCTATAGAAAATATTAAAACAAAATTTATGAAGTGAATTGATGAAAATTAAAAGGAAAGTGTGTGCCAGACTCAGGATGGCTAGACAAGATAGGATACAATTACATTAGGGGTTAAATATGAGGATGACCTGGACAAGTTTGAAAAAAAAATGATTATCCTTATATCAAATTTTGACATTATTACTGTGAAATGAACACACATGACTGAAAGTGCACAACGCATGCATATACAGTTTAATAAATCATTAAGAGCAAATAGCTGTTAGCCACCACTGAGGTATACTCCCATGTTCTTTTCAACGTTGCCCACTTGTAATTCAGTTGCTAAGTTGTGTCCAACTCTTTGTGACCCCATTGATGGCAGCACACCAGGCTTCTCTGTGCTTCACTATCTCCCTGAGTTTGCTCAAACACACGTCCATTGAGCCAGTGATGACATCCAATCATCTCATCCTCTGGTGTCCCCTTCTCCTCTTGCCCTCAATCTCTCCTAGTATTAAGGTTTTATATTTAATATATTCTAGTTCACTTTCAGGAACATGGATAATTCTTAAGTACCTGTTAAACTGTAAGCATATATCAAATGTACCAAAAGATAAAATGGAAAGATGGATTGACATTATAAAAGATCTAAGTCAGTTACATGAATACATTTCTGTCAACTAATTTCACACACTTTTTACTGAAACAACTCTCTGAAGTAGATTCCTTTTAAGGAAATAAACTTCATTAGGTATTATTTTTGTCAAAGATCATATATTTAATACCCTGTGATTTAACATTTTGAGTATATAAAGATTTTAAGTGATTATAAATAAACATTTACTTGAAATTACTTTTAATTTCAGATAATGCAAGAAAAGTCTATTACCAATAAATAACAGAAAAATTGTAAATATTATCAGAAGACTTATGTTGAATGTACTGTCATTATGGATGATGTATAGCATTCATATGATATTCCTGGATATAATCCTTATGGATCTGTCTCATTACATGTAAATGAAAGAGAAGAGAAAGCTAAAGAGCTAATGAGTTAAAATTCCTTAAAATAGCCAAAGTAAATTTTATTGTTAAATATTTGCACAAAAGGTCATGTGCATAGTACAGCTTAAAGATATCAAAAGATACTGTGAATACTTATGGTACAGACGTTTATCTACAATTGTAAAAACAAGAAAAAAAATAGGTAATTCGTACTTGTCAAATAAAGGAATTTTTTTCTGCTGTATCATTAAGATCAGTAAGTTCAACCAGATTTCTCTGCTCTCCTGGCAGTGTCCTAATAATGTCTTGATGGTGTATTTAAAATCCTGAGATTCCCTTCCCCCAGAACCCTATAGTTATAACAGAATAAAAATATCTTTGGTGCTTTTTAGAAGACTCTGTTTACTAAAAGTCATTTTCCCCAGATTACATCTTGTTTTTCTATTCTCATCTATACCTTTAAATGAGGCACACGTTTCAAATAATTAATGAAGTATCTATTTCGCAACTCCCACAGCAACAATAGGAATGATATTTACACACCTATTTCTCATGAACCAGATGGAAATTATAACACAAATACCAAGAGATGGTAAATGTAATGAGGATTCACCTTCTATGGAGAAACTCCGTAATAAACTACAGTGTGGGGACTCCCCCTTCTTAGGGGAATTGTGAAATGGAAAGTGCCCTTAGCAATCTGAGGTAGGCATTCTGTGCAAGGGTTCCCTTTGACCCCTGGGGCTTCTGTGGAAGCACTGGCTGGGGAAGACCAGAAGGAATCAGCAGCGTATATCCAAAATGGAAAAACAACTGAAATTCTAGCAGGACTTCTCAAACAAAAATGCTTACTTGTTTCCTATATCTTCTTTGACCACATTTAAGGCCTCTAAATCATTGCTAATACCTCATAATAATTCCCAAATCCAGCAGTCATACTGAATGCTCCCTGACTTTCGTTTGATGCATTTGGTAAAATCAGCTTGAGAGTTTCTACAAATATTAATGAGATAAGTGGTACCTCTGCAAGCATATGAAGTGAATGTTTATATATTATATAAAGGATCACCTGTACACTGTGCATAGTTTAAAGAAACATCATGTAAGAGGCACAGTGTTATTATGTCCCATATATTTTATTTCAGCCCCTATGAAAAGTGTCTCTCCCTGGAAAACCTGTTACTGTGTAATGTATAACTGTGAAGGTGAAGGAGCACTCAGATACATTTATTCCTACACCACTCAAGTGGAACCATCATAAGAAAGCTAAAGGTCTTAACTTCACATGCACCATAAATGACAAATGTACTATAATGCTTCCTTCTTGTGTTTCCATCATCCCATGGCTTTGAGATATATATATGTATATATATATATATATATACATCTACACATACATACACATACACTACTGGCTTATAGGACCTATATCTTAAGATCACTGATGTTCTATAAAGTACTTTCATATTTTATTACTTATTGAACTATGATTTTAAATTTGTTCAGCACATTCACATTTTAAGTAAAGAGGCCAGAATTATTTTTCATTACTTTTCACTGAGTTGTGCATCATTTCAGTATGTCTTCATGTACACAGGCATGAAGAGTTCTGACTTTAAATCTGCACTCATCAGACCTGAAAACAAAGCAATTAAAATTAAATTATTCCCCCTGTGCCTTAAAACTAAGGAGATGATTAAAAATAGCTGTTTGTGAGGCAAGTGAATATAGGGAAATCTGTTTACTGCACTAAGAGAATCTCAAAGGAATTATTGCATGTGGTGTGCCTGAGGTAAAGTGTTTGAGACTCATTTTTATTCTCTTTAGGTTAGATTAGTAAACAAAAGTTGTCATAAAAGGAGTCTAAACAAATATAGGCACTAAGGTGTATTTACAGTTTGCAGAGATAAAAAAATCTTAGTTGACTTTTTGCCATTCATCTTGAATGTTTCTGTGGCTTACTGAATATACAGTCCATAAAAACAGTGACTGCTAATGACAAGAATAGACAACCCACACTTACTTTACTATTTGACCTACTCTTATGAAGTTGAGGAACTTCATGTGTATGGATATATCTGTAGAATTCCTCTTGAGTCAGTATCCAAAACATGATATCTATATCCTTAGGCATACCATTCCTTGGAAAGAAGCTAGGAGAATATCTAATTTCACATTTTTAATACAGAAAATATACAGCATAGCTGTGCAATCTTTACTCAGTATGTGTATATTAGAATTAAATTATTTACTTTTAACTGAACTAACTGTTATAATTTCTCCAGAGGTCTTAATAGGGCTCTGGAAAGTAAAATGCAAATCAAATATAACAAAAAACTGCAAAACACAAACACATGCACAATAAAGAAAACAATAGAACTGAATCTTCTACTACAAGGGTCCTGATCTAAAACCATGCAGGTCATATTCAGAAGTTACAATTATGATCAGTGAATCATATCTGATAAGATACATGAAGCAAAGTTACATCTCCTCATATTTTCTGAGACCATTTTTACTACCAGAGACAACATGGTTTTATTTTATTCAAAGCTTTATTTATGTGCACATTTTACTATATAAAATGCTACATCTTTCTTTTAAAACATTTAAGTAGAACTTGCTTAGATAAGAATCTATCACAGAAAAGCAATACCTACTAAATATGTTAATAAGAAAGGAATTATTCCAAAGCCTAAGTTTTTATTTCTGTTATTTTGAAGTAGAGAAATGAGATCAAAGAACAGGCTCAGGGTATGTAACCAGATAGGCTCCTCTCACTATTGAAGGAGGTTATATAAATTTATAAATGTTTAAGGTTTCATACTATTACTCTTTCTGTAAGATATGAATACATCTTAGACAATTACTGAATTCTGTCCTTTGTGTGGCTTAGTAGCCCCATTCAAAATACATATCCTTCACTCCTCTAGAGAAATTCTAAAATAATTTTATGGACAGTATTTCCCTGTCAGTTTCCTTCCTTCTAGCTTAGTCTTTCTTCTTGCAACTCCATCCTCCCCAGCCTTGCACTACATTAAAAAATGATGCTATTATTTGAATCTAAGACACATGAAATGGATATCTTTTCGTGGCTTTCGAAGGAAAGGGCATTCCTTCTCATGAATTTTTAGCTATGATAACAGTTTCTACTACTGCTGTTTAATCAGTTGCATAGCAGCTAACAGTGAAATTGGAATATTAATGAGAAGGGAGATAGCAACAAGTCTCACAGCATATTTACACTGCATTCCCTAGGCATTTAATTTAGCTACTAGAAACTTATTTCATTGCCAATGGGCGCTCCCTACTGGCAGGTCATAAATAGTATGTAAATCTAGTATTCACTGGTAATTAATGTCTTTATATTATTTAGAATATTTAATATTGTATTCAAACTCTCCCTGTTTTAGAACTGGATGTTCCAAAGATAGTTGTCCAAAAATTGGGTTAAAATACATTGGCCAAGTGGAGATCAGACTGGCAGAAATGGGATTAGTTTAAGGCATTAGACACAGAGTCAAAATTATTCTGTTTAATAATTGTTTTAATTATTAAAAGGCTTTAGAAAAGCAAATTTTAGATAAGGTTCAGTAAGGAGTTTGTGACTATCTTTGCATATTTTCCACCGCTAATTTGTATAGTTATCACATTATATCTACTCTGACCACACTATTTAGTTTCTTATCATTTTCTTATCCTCTCCTTCCTTTTAGTAATAGGTACCACCTTTGAAACTTCTAGGTTAGATTATGTAATAAATTATTATATGTCTACTTCTCAGCTTGAATGGAAGCTCTGAAAGAACATAAATTTGTTCTGTCATAGATTTAAGCCAAGGGCCTAAAAGAGGGCCTTGCATTCATTATGAAGTACTCAACAAGTACTTATAGGTTGCATCCAAATTTTTTTGAGTTAGTTTTCTAGATAAGAATGCTTATATAAGGTATACTGTATATCTGTCACTGTGCTGTATCTCTTTGTGCTAAGTTGCTTCAGTCGCGGCCCACTCTCTGTGACCCTATGAATTGTAGCCCACCAGGCTTCTCTGCCCATGGAATTCTCCAGGGAACAATACTGGAGTGGGTTGCCATGACCTTCTCCAGGAAATTTTCCCAGCCCAGGGATAAAACCCAGCCTGTGCCTCTTATGTCTCCTTGCACTGGTAGGTAACTTCTTTATCACCAGCACCACCTGGGAAGACTGTCACTATGCTATACTTCCAAATGTCAATTTATGCTGTATAATGTATCCTTTAACTTTTGACTTTTTCATTATGCTATATCTTGGTGTAGGTCTGCTTGGGATTATCTTGTTTGGGACCCTCTGTTCTTCTTGTATCTGGATATCTGTTTTCTTCTTCAGGTTTGGGAACTTCACAGTCATAATTTCATTGTATACATTTTGGACTGCTGCTTCTCTCTCTTCTTCTGGGACTCCTATGACATGAATGTCGGTATATTTTCTGTTGTCTCAAAGGTCCCTGAAACTATTTTCATGTTTTTAGTCCCCTTTTCTTTTTGTTGTTCTGATTGAGTGACTTCCAATATATTAATAGCTAGTCTTTTATAATGTTAAATGAAGTATAATCTACAAAAATATTGAATTACTATGTTGTACACCTGAAACTCATACATATTATTAGTCAACTATACTTCAGTACAAAATCAACTTATGTAATTAAAGTTTTTAAATGTTGGAGGTTATTGATACAGTTATACAGTGATAAAATGACACAGTTATTATTATCACTTTAGAAATAAAAAAAAACAAAATATATAGAGTTGTCTGCTGCTAAATGTTTAACAACAAGTATGTTGCTGTAGGGGAAGGTTCTATTTGTAGAGTTTGCCAATTTCTACAGTACAAAGCATTCCCACCACAGTTGATTTTGGGCTACAGATGTGATATCAACTGGCTCACAAAATTCGATATATTTTACAGTTAACTCACACAATCTGATACCAATCAAGGGGAGTACTCTGCTATAAAAAGTACACTTAGATGACCTAGGATGGAGACTTCCCTGTTAATCTAGTGGTTAAGTCTTCACCTTCCAATGTGGAGGGTACGGATTTGATCCAAGGTCAGGGAGCTAAGATTCTACATACCTTGTGGCCAAAAAAAACAAAACAGAAAACAGAAACAATATTGTAACAAATTCAATAAAGATTTTAAAAATTGTCCATATGAAAAAAGTCTCAGGAAAAAGATTTAGATTTGTCTAGCTAAAAGTGGTGGATCAAGGTTACAAAATCAGACAAACTGTCCATGCTTGATGGGTCCAGATTCTGGTAAAGGGTTTAAGTACCATTCTCAAATTGTAACAATTAACAAAATACATATTTAATTATTTATTGTGGATATGTCCTTCAAACATACTCACTTTTCCTTTGTAGCCAGTTGTCATTTCTGATTACTATAGTTACTAAAGTATTTTTTTCAGTTTAATTATCATTTATTAGATTTAACTTACCTATAAATTAAAATAATTCTTGATCAGCAAAAGCATTCAGTTACACATTTTCCTTTCCTTTGAAAAGTGTTGCTCTACTTAGCACCAGTATTTCAGGGTTGGGAGAACTATATCTTGAAGGATGTATTAGATTCATCTATTTCAAATCCCTTAGCACATATTGTAGCAGAGTAAAGTAGGCATTAAAAAAATTTAAATCAAAATATAAATAGCAGATAGTTGTATTGAATCTCAGGGGTGAGAAGATGGAGGACATTCAAATTATATTACCAGATGTTCAGCCTCTAATGTGAATTCAAAAACAACAAAAAAAATTGCTAATTGGAAAAATTGAGGTCAGCCTACATTGTGAAAATACAAGTCAGAATTTTTATCATATAAGCAAATGCAGCTCTGAAATTTTAAAATGTATTAAACTTAAAACATTATAAGAGAAAAATTAGAAATAACTTGATTTTTCTCAACTTACAGAACTTCACCTGTATGAAATTGACTTTTTATTCTGTGTGATTTTACATGGCAGATTTCCATTGTATTTCAACAGTAGCCACTATAACCAATTCAGTTGTCACAAATCCAGTCATGCCATTTTAGTATGCTGTGGTCCCTACAATCCAATGCATTAATGGTTAGATGCAGAGAGAGCTCAATATTAAATCTTTCTTTTTGAATCAGTTTCAGATGGTTCTGTTTCCAAAAGTGTTGAAGCAAAGGCATTAATTATGCATTTCCATTATAACAAAGCCGATATCAGCATTCACTAAGGCATAATTTCTTTAGGAAGGAATGCAACCTGTTCTCTGATCAGGTTTTATTTCCCACAGGGAGGCATCAGTCTTAAATTACATAGCAAGCAGGCAAAAGAAAGGAGGCCAACAATAAACACTTACTCTAGGGAAAGAGAATGAGGGTCTAACTTGAGGTATCCTATTAAATAAATAAAATTCTATACTTATGTCAGTTATTTCCTTTGTATACCCTTACAGAAAGAATATATTCAGGATATTTATGTGTTTGATTTTATTCCCATTGATTATTTCACTTTAGACAATACATTTTTACTTGTCACTTCAGGCTCATAAAGATTTCGTTTTACTTCTCCTGAAAAAAAAAAAAAAAGTGGAATAAGGTATTACCTGAAAAAGTGTATATTTTTCTCTCATCAAATAAACAGTTGTTTAATGAAAATAAGTGAAATAACAGGCGGAGCTTGGTCATATGCCCATTTTTTCTGTATTCATTTAATTAATTAATAATTTAATGTCATAAAAAGTAGCTCTGTTTATTCATCAGACTAATGAAGAGAAATGTACATGATAAACTCCTAGAAATAATATAGGAGAAAATCTGGGTGACTTTGGATATGATAATGACATTCTAGATACAACAGCAAAGGCATGATTCATGAAAGAAATAATTAGTTAGTTGAACCTTATGAAAATTAAAAGCTTCAGTTCTACAAAAGATACTGCTCAGAGAATAAAAAAACAGGCCACAGATTGGGAGAAAATGTTCCCAAAAGACGTAAATAGCTCTTATCCAAAATATGCAAAGAACACACAACAAATATATACACAAAAACTCTCAAAAATGGACAAAAGACTTGAAGAGACCCCTCATCGAAGAGCTATGTAGACAGCAAAGAAGCATATAAAAGGATGTTCAAAATAGATATAATGAGGGAAATACAAATTCAAACAACAATGAGATACCACTACACACCTATTAGAATCGCCAAAATGACAAGAACCACAGGTTGGTAAGGATACGAAGCAACAGAAACTGTCATATTTTTCAGCAATCATACTTCTTGGAATTCACCCAAATGAGTGGAAAATTTAAGTCTACCAAAAAGGCTTGCACACAGATATTTATAGAAGTCGTATTCATAATTGCCAAAATTGGGATGCAACAAAGATGTCCTTCAGTAGAGAAAAGGCTACATATTACTAACTGTCAGAAATCCAGACAATGGAATATTAAATTCAGTTCAGTCACTCAGTCATGTCCAACTTTTTGCAACCCCATGGACTGCAGCATTCCAGGCATCCCTGTCCATCACCAACTACCAGAGTTTACTCAAACTCATGCCCATTGAGTCCATGATGCCATCCAATCAGCTCATTCTCTGTCTTCCCCTTCTCCTCCCACTTTCAATCTTTTCCAGCATCGGGGTATTTTCAAATGAGTCAGTTCTTTGCCTCAGGTGGCCAAAGTATTGGAGTTTCAGCTTGAGCATCAGTCCTTCCAATGAATATTCAGAACTGATTTCCTTTACGATGGACTGTTTGTATCTCCTTGCNGTCAGGTGGTCTGGTATTCCCATCTCTTTAAGAATTTTCCACATTTTGTTGTGATCCACACAGTCAAAGCCTTTGGCCTAGTCAATAACAGAGAAGCAGGTATTTTTCTGGAACTCTTGCTTTTTTGATGATCCACTGAATGTTGGCAATTTGGTCTCTGGTGCTTCTGCCTTTTCTAAAACCAGCTTGAACTTCGGGAAGTGAACGGTTCACACACTGTTGAAGCCTGGCTTAGAGAATTTGATCATTACTTTGTAACCATGTGAGATAAGTGCAATTTTGCGGTAGTTTGAGCATTCATTGTCATTGTCTTTCTTTGGGATTGAAATGAAAACTGACCTTTTCCAGTCCTGTTGCTCATTATTAAAGAAATGCAATTTGAAACTACAATGAGGTATCACCTCACACCAGTCATAATGCCCATGATCAAAAACTCTATAAACAATATATGCTGGAGAGAATGTGGAGGATTATTTGGTGCTAAAAATGAACAAAACTATTAAATTTAAAAAGAAATGTGTTATCAAGCCATGAAAAGATATGGAGGACCTTCAAAATATATTACTAAATGAAATAAGCCATCAGAAATGTCTATATACTATATGATGCTAATTCTTTAGCATTCTAGAAAAGGTAAAACTGTAGCTAGTAAAATAATTAGTAATTTTCAGGTGTTAGGAAGAAAAGAAGCATGAAGAGGCAGGATGTAGAAGATTTTTAGGATAATGATTCTATTCTGTAAGTGTGATAGCATGCCATTTTGTGAACCAAGAACTTCCAGATGTACAAGCCAGATGTAGAAAAGGCAGAGGAAGCAGAGATCAAATTAACAACATCTGTTGGATCATAGAAAAAGCTAGAGAATTCCAGAAGAACATCTGCTTTATTGACTATGCTAAAGCTTTTTACTGTGTGTATCACAGCAAATTGCAGAAAATTATTCAAGAGATGGGAATACCAGACCATCTTACTTGCCTCCTGAGAAACCTGTATGCAGGTCAAGAAGCAACAGTTATAACCGGACATGGAACAATAGACTGATTTAAAATTGGGAAAGGAGTACATCAAGGTTGTATATTGTCATCCTGCTTATTCAGTTTATATGCAGATTGCATCATGCCAGACTGGATGAAGCTGAAACTGGAATCAAGACCACAGGGAGAAATATCAATAACCTCAGATATACAGATGACACCACCTTAATGACACAAAGCAATGAAGAATTAAAAGGCCTCCTTATGAAGGTGAAAGAGAAGAGTAAAAAAAGTTGGCTTGAAACTCAACGTTCAGAAAACTAAGATCATGGTATCCAGTACCATCACTTCATGGCAAATAGATGGGGAAACAATGAAAACAGTAACAGACTATGTTTTTGGACTCCAAAATCACTGCTGATGGTGACATCTATCATGAAATTAAAAGACACTTGCCCCTTGGAGGAAAAGCTGTGACAAACCTAGACAGTATATTAAAAAGCAGAGATATTACTTTGCCAAAATGGTCATATAGTGAAAGCTATGATTTTTCCAATAGTCATATACTGATATGAGAATTGGACTATAAAGAAAGTTTGAGTGTGGAATGGATGCTTTTGAACTGTAGTGTTGGAGAAGACTCTTGAAAGTGCCTTGGACTGCAAGGAGATCAACCCAGTCATTTGTAAAAGAAATTGGCCCTGAATATTCATGGAAAGACCGATGCTGAAGCTGAAGCTTCAATACTTTGGTCACCTGATGGGAAGAGCCAATTCATTAGAAAAGACCCTGATGATGGGAAAGGTTGAAGGCAAGAGGAGAAGGGGACGACAAAGGATAAAATGGTGGGATGGTGTCACTGATTCAATGGACATGAGTGTGAGCAATCTCTGGGAGACAGTGAAGAATAGTGAAGCCTGGCATGCTGTAGTCCACGGGGTTGCCAAAGGTGGGACACAACTGAGTGACTGACAACAACAACAGCATGTGATTATACATTTCTCTAAAAACTATATAATGTATAACAGTAAGAGTGAACCCTAGTGTATCCTATGGATTTGGGGTGTTTATGATGTGCTGATGTAGGCTTATCAATACAACAAACTCACCACTCTGGTGGGGAATGTTGATAGTCATAGAGGCTCTCTGTGTGTTTGTGTGCATTTAGGCATATATGTGTGCACCCAAGTGTGCACATGCATGCTTACACACAAACAGGGCATATAGAGTTTGGCCTATGTTATTTTCAGTTTTGTTGTGAACCTAAAACTACTGAAAAAAATGTAATTAATAGAAGAAAAAGTGTAAGGTAGAATTTGCTCTAATAAGCCACCACAACACTGCCATAACTACTGAAAAAACAGCTAATTAAAAACTCTATCTGAAGCATCAACAAGATAAAAGCAGCAAAAGCATCTGAACACAATGATTACTTCACAGATACAACTAAGTTAACATGGATACTTTACCTATACAAAAACATCAAGTCCACCACCCTAGTCCATTTACTCTGATTAGGTAACCAGTTGAAGATGTAGATTCCTGACCTCTAAGCCCAAAGTATATGCTAAAATACTACTAACTTCCCTAAAAACAAACAAACAAAAATCTTACATTTATCTGATATGGAATTCTGCATGTTTTCCTTTTGCAAGACATCTCCATGTGCCACCTTTATAAACATGGCACTTTCAGCATTAAAGCCTTCCTTGCTAGTGACTTTAGGTCAGGGAAGTTGAATAAATAATTCACTGCGAGCCTCATCCATTCAGGCCAATAACCAACAAATAGAAGAGATATAAAATTATAAAATATGAACAAAAAGATTCAAATGGCAGGACATTTTAAGAGAGCATTTGAAGGCTGATTTGTATGCTATGCTATGAATCTCACTATAAACTTACTTCAACTCACCTCTGTCTAAACCTACAGACCAGCAGAAACAGTAAATCTCTAGTGCCAGTATGAAATTATTTTAAAAATGAGGAAAAGGAGCACTCTCTATCCATGGCAACATTGTACCACCTGGTTGGTAGATTATACTGCAGAGCAAACCAAAGAAACATCCAAAATGTCAGTGACTTCAAACCAAAAGAGATTACTTTGAACCACATTTCATGTCAACATGCAAAGCTATCAACAGGAAAGACTTTGATAATCCTAGTTATTTAAGTATCCATATTAGAGGATATATAGTGACTCATCGTTCTACATCTAACATTTCCTTGCCTGAAGCAAATCATTTGGGTATGCATAATATCCATGGGGTAGGTAACTGCAAGTCTGCCAAGTACCCCAGAAGGCAACAGAGTGAAATTATTTGATGAATGGTCCTAATGACTGCCAGGGAGACCCTCAGTCTGAGAAGACTTTTGGAAACCGAAGCTTCCTAAACTCAGTTTTCTTGTTCTTCATACACTATTCACATTCAAGTCACCTCAATGACTCTGGGTTTTCTCTGCCCTGGGTTTATACTCTCTCTTACCTTTTCTCTAAAGCCCTCCCCCAGATTCCTCTCTGACACACTGATTATATAACGTATACACTCTTCTACAACCTCTGCATATTGGCATTGTCATAAAAGTTTCCTTCTTTCTTTTTCATCTTCCTTCTTGTCCTTACCCGAAACTTTGCTCTACTGTATAGACACTTTTCCCTGAAGGCCACAGAATAGGTAGCTAAGGGAGAGTTAGCTTGCAGTGAATTAGAGGTGGAAATAAAGGGTTCACCATTTCCCATGGGGAAAGGTATAGTCAAAATTCCCTGCCTTTGATACTCACTTTGAGCAACACAATGTAACAGACATGATCTCTTGGAAATTTCAAGGCCAGGTGTTAAAGCAAACTGACAGTTTTTATTTCTTTTCTCTCCAGGGAAGGCAAACTTCATACTATAGAGAAGCAAAGATTACACTCATAAATGATCAGGCATCATGTGAAAATGGAAAGGCCATGAAGAAATTCCAAACACCTAGTTATGTGAGTGAAAACTTGGACCAGTCTCTTCTAGTTTGGAAGTCAACTGATTTGGGGACCTCAGTCAATGACATCTAGAGCAGAAAAACCCAGTAGAACTTCCTTGACTTCACAAAGAACTGGTAGGAAGTAATAAATCATTGCCGTTTTAAGTCAATACAATTTGGAGGATTTTTTTTTTTTCCTTTAAGTAGTTTACTAGAGAAATAGTTACTCTGCCTGAACATTTGAAACAACCAATTGTTATAAAAGTTTTAGGTGATCTGAGGCCACACCAGGCAAATGAACATATCTAGGAGTGGACCCCAGCCTCAGTGGTGATCCTAAAACACCATCTGTGTTGAGAATTATGGAGTTAGCTTTGCTTAGTCTGTAGTTCTACTTCTAGCTCATTTCTCCATAATGATGAAAAAGACTTAATAGTTTGGCCTTATCCATGTAGCTTGATTGCTTTCTATCCTTTAGTCTGAAAGTCTTATTCTTCAGAAACACTTACTTGCAAAGTGTTCTAAAATGATGTTTCTATGTGAAAAAGAATGCAGTTAATGGACCATTGATTCCATGAATTGATTTTGTGTTTATTTGCCTGCTTGCATTTTTTTTCAACAATGCCTTTTGTGTGTCTGCATATATCTCAATAAGAAGGGCCTCCAGATAGAAATACTTAACTTCGTTCTGACATATGAGTCACCAGTCATATATGTAAATCCTCATGGGTCATCTTTTCCCAGACTTTTCAAGTCCTTTAGGACCTTACATTGCTAATGTGAGAAGCTGTCATTAAACCAGTCAGTGTTCCAATTAGCAGTTAACTTTTCTCTATGCCTGAGAGAGATCAAAATCTTACTCAGATTTTGATTAAAGATACAAATATGAACATTGATTTAATTAGGGGATGCATAAACTAGCTCGTACATTTAGTAGAGCTATAGTAAATATATGCTATAATTGTTTGCTAATATTTTGAATTTTTAATAAAATATATATTATTTGATATTTCAATCCATTTTTATTGAGAACTAATGTTATTGTGTTTCTTAAAATATGAATAATGAAAGCAAATCTTGCCAGGTCCAGCTTAGGATTAATTACTGAAGTGCTTACATTCAAGTACATTGGAAATGGACAAAGAATTGTTTGAATCCAGGTTCCACTGATCATTGCTTACGTGTACATAATGAATCTACTTAGATCCTCTAAACTCCTTTATAGCTATATATTGTTTACATCTCAGAGTTGTTTTGAAGCTTAAAATAATAATGTTTCAACAACAGTTCTCAGAAGAAAGTAGATACCAAGTAAATATTATCAGTTTTCAGTATCATAATGATGAACTTGTTCAAATCAGCTAAGGACTACCTTCTACACTCCTCTTATCCTCAACTGTATAAGGAAGTAAAAGAAACAGGAAATATTTGAGAAGAGATTCAAGGATGGAATCTAAATTGACAGTCTACCAATTAAAACGAACAACAACATATGTAAAGATAAAAAAAAGTGAGTATTTATTGAATGCCTGCTATATATCCTGTCAACTAAAAAACTAATGATATCCCTCAGAAAGAGATACTATTGTCAGATCTTACCAATTATAGAGGATTGCTTCAGGATATTTTGGGGGCAACCCAAAACTCTTGCTGAATGCTTTGGACTAGTGGAGTCATTTTCATTGTGATCATCTCATTTACACTCACTTAGTATTTGAGAACCTAATTTAGTTTCCAACTCTTTAGGCACAGAACCATGTACAGAATCCAAGACTCCCAGGTCCCAGTGAGGTTTACTTTCCATTACATCTTGCAGCTGTAAGAATAAAAGAGAACAGTAAATGCTACTTGAATTTCATGATTTCAAATATCCAGTAAAGATGAATTCACTTGCTGCACCTGCTTGTTGTTTCATCATTCCATTTCCTATCTCCCTTGTGAATTGGCCCACAGACACAACACCTATTTAAAATGATTGGATCTTTAAAAAATGTAGATTGATATTTCATACCCCATAGGTTCTTCAGCAAAGGTAATATCTGTGGTATATGCACACTGCAAATTAAATCATTTTTTTTTAAGCTAGCATAGGGTCTGTCTAATAAAAACCCTTATGAAATCCCACTGTGTCTGCTCAGTAGCATCTTTTTACTATGAGGCATTTAAGCTTTTAAAAAGCAACAGAACAAATGTGATTGATTATCAGTTCAGTTGCCAGATTCTACATTGAAATTAAAGAAAGTAAAAGCTCTTTTATGAGAGTGATATAACCACCTGCAATATTAAACCAATAAAAATCTGTGTTCAGCTGTTTGTGAACTGTCTTGACCCAGATGTGTAAAGGAGCTTTCTAGAATGTAGAAGGCTTATATAGTAATGATCAATCTTTCCTAACTGTGACAAAGCAGTAAAAAGCATTCCAAATTGACTAAAAGGTCAAAACACTCTGAAAGAATCCCATCATTGAAGCAAATATGAAGTTAGCTACACTTGTGATAAGCAGAACAAATGAAAAAAGACATAGCCTATTAGTATGTACTTGGGAGACATTTTAAGAATTATTAACTCATTAAAAACAAGTTCCCAGTGCTTGACAATAATAAAACTAGATTTGACTGAGTGTTAATTTGTTTTTCTGCTTATCTAAATATTAGCCAATGCCCTAATGAGTTTGAATGAGCTGATACACTTTTCTGCAAATAGCTGTGCTATATATAAATATCCTGCTTTTAAAGTCTCCATAGAATTCATTTTAAATGGCTACAGGTAATACTTGTGTCCCCTCTTTTGTTTAAGAAACATAAACACATACAAGGTTATCGTTACCATCTTTCTAAATTCCATATATATGTGTTAGTGTACTGTATTGGGAGAATGGCATTGAAACATGTATAATATCATATATGAAATGAATCGCCAGTCCAGGTTCGATGCATGATGCTGGATGCTTGGGGTTGGTGCACTGGGACGACCCAGAAGGATGGTACGGGGAGGGAGGAGGGAAGGGCTTCAGGATGGGAGCACGTGTATACCTGTGGCAGATTCAGATTGATGTATGGCAAAACCATACAATACTGTAAAGCAATTAACCTCCAATTAAAATAAATAAATTTATATTAAAAAAGAAACATAAACAATCAAATAAATGCAGGATTCTCTAATAAAAATAACCTTGGGATTCAGTTTATGGAGAAGCAAGACTGACCTTAGATGGGCCTGTTCAAGAGNGCTGGATGCTTGGGGTTGGTGCACTGGGACGACCCAGAAGGATGGTACGGGGAGGGAGGAGGGAAGGGCTTCAGGATGGGAGCACGTGTATACCTGTGGCAGATTCAGATTGATGTATGGCAAAACCATACAATACTGTAAAGCAATTAACCTCCAATTAAAATAAATAAATTTATATTAAAAAAGAAACATAAACAATCAAATAAATGCAGGATTCTCTAATAAAAATAACCTTGGGATTCAGTTTATGGAGAAGCAAGACTGACCTTAGATGGGCCTGTTCAAGAGAACTGTTCTCTTTGGCAGGAGGGGTTTCAGCAGCAAGCAAATACAAGATAATCTCGAACAGCAAGCTGTTAACATCAGCCTTTTACCTATAGGTTACCATTTTTTTCTTCGATAATGAAAATATTAAAAACAGCATGTAGCTGTAGGTTACTTGAATCTATATGAGCAAGTGACAGTTAAGGATATGACTTCATTAAGAGTTGGGACCATGTTTTAAAAAGACAGCTCTGTCCTAGACAAAATGATAATATAGAGGGCAAGATGGGCAAACTGAAGTGTGGGAATAAGTAAAAAACAAGTTATTAAACCACAGGTATATCTGAGACAGTTGGTTACAAGGACAAAATATATTTCTTGCTGTATGGGACTTTTGGAGCAATTTTAAATCTGTGATAAGAACAGATGACAAAAAAATCATTTGATTCATTTGGTCCCTGGGACTAACTTCGGTTTGGACTTTTGATGTGGTTTATGCCACCTCACTCATGTAGTATATAGAGGTTATGTCAGGCATCAAGGTAAGCTTCTAGCACAGAGGGACTGTTTATTTCATTTATGGTAGAACTCTTTACCTTTGTATGTCTCTTAGAATTGCTTTATACAACTTCAATTCATTGATTAAATATCCTTTATTTCATGTAAGTAAATTCAGTTTTTGAAGCAAAAAGATTCCATTAACATTATGAGTAATAAACTAAGGTAACTTTCATTGTGAAAAAATAAAAATATAAGAATATTAAAGAAACAGGTAGATGATATAACAGAAAAAGATAAATGAAAAATATAAGCTTAATATTTGGGGAATATTCATGAACTATTGCTTATTGCAATTCCAAAAGAAATGTTCAAAAATGTTACATAAATGACTACATGATCATAAAATATAGAAGCAGTTACCAAAATGGAAAATTTGCTTGACAACAAATTCTAGTAACTCTGATAAAACACTTCTATGCTGTACAATCACACATAAATATCCAGAATTGTACCCAAAATTTATAGTAAACAAGCTACAATGTTTTCTTTTACTTTCAAAGTTGGTATGATCACAATGTAAGCACTTCACTAAATACCACTGAGGAAAAAATATGGTGAAAATAAATTTGATAAATTAAAATTAGTCTTTAAGAATTATGTATTCATATATGGAATACATATCCAAGAATAAACGCAGAATAATGATTCTTCTATTTGACATACTTTCAGTAATAGGTTCTGAATTTTTCTTCAAACACGTATTTCTCAGAATTGGTGCTGCTGGTGTGCCGTTGCCCCAGTCAGATGATGTTTGTGGGAGTCACAGTGGTACCCTATACAGGAGCACCCCCTACTGACACATTCTAGTGACCTACTCATATTGCTGTAAGATTTGATATATTCCCTACTGTATTTTTAGATCTATACTTGCATATATAATGTATACTAGCACAGTACACACATTTACAAACTGCAATAGCATCTCAGGAACTTAGCTCAAGGCACTTTATTGATATTCATCTCAATTTTTAAAATAGCAAGTAAAATGACAAAGCTAAGTATTTCCCTGTGTTTACTTTAAGTCAAATAGATTATAACTGCCAGTTTTCTATTGCTACTATAACAGGTTTCTGAAAACTTAAAGGTTTCAAACACTTCAAAGGTATTATCTTATAGATAATAAATTCAAGTCAGGTGTCTGACAAGGGTCACACCAGGCAAATGAAGGTCTTAACAACTCTGCACTCCCTTCTGGTGGCTCTAGGAGAGCATCTGTTCCTTTGTTGTGTTTTGTTTCGCTATTTCCAGCTTCTAGAGGATGCCCACATTTCTTGGGTTATAGCCTCCTGCTTCCGTGCACAAATCCAGCAAAGCTGCATCTTTCTGTACCTTTCTCTCATAGTAAACTTTCTCCCCACCACTTCCTTCTACCATTTTTAAGAACCCTTGTGATGATATTATTTCTATCCAGGTAACCAACAACAATCTTCCTATTTTAAGATTAACCAGCAATCTTAATACTCCTTTGCCATGGACACTAACATGCTCACAAATTCTGAAGATTATAATGTAGATATTATTGGAGAGATCATTATTTTACTTACCACAATGTCAATAATTAACTTCATAAATATAAAAATGGCATCTGCTTTGAAATGTACAAAATACACAGCCTCACAACAATCACTGAAAAATTTTTGCCAGTTTTACCAGTATTTGTTTTGTTTGTATAAAAGTTTTGCCAGTATTTGTTCAAACAAATAAAAGGATTCATATTTCTTAATATAAATGTTTTCTTCACCTTACAATACACAAAAATGAAAATGTGATGGAGAAGAGAGAGTGAAGTCTTAAAGGAAAGAAAAGTGGAACTACAAATCCTATCTTATGACAACTAAAATGTTCAGAATTTCTAAGTATAAATACCATTTTGAAATTTTACTTCACATGTAATATAAACCAAACATACTTTACACAATTATATAGGTAAAACAATAACCTATTTCTTTAACTTTCATTGCCTTTTGAAACTTTGTTGTTGGGGTAATATGGAAGTCTGGTAAAGTATGCGCTGCGACTCTTTGCAACCCCATGGACGATAGCACACCACACTACTCTCTCCATGGGGATTCTCCAGGCCAGAATACTGGAGTGGGTTGTTATGCCCTCCTCCAGGGGATTATCCCAACCCAGGGATCGAACCCAGGTCTCCCACATTGCAGGTGGATTCTTTACCATCTGAACCACCAGGGAAGCCCCTCATAAAGAATAAACACTTATTAATCAGAGAGTTTCTTTTTAATATCTAGTTTATAGTATAGCAGAAGCATTGTTTTAGGCAAGTTCTTAACCTCTCTTGATGCTCATATATAACATCTGTAACATGGAGACAATGATAGCTGTCTGTTTCATAGGATTGGTATGATCATTGAATAAAATGATCCATCAAATGTAATCATTTTGGGAAGAAGCATCTAGTAAGAAATTAATCATCACAAAGATTATAATTTTTTGGTACTGATGCAACTGTTTGCATGGAAGGAATAGAGACACAGACATAGAGAACAGACTTAGGCACACAGTGAAGGAAGGAGTAGGTGAGACAAATGGAGAGACTAGCATTAACATATATACACTACCATGTGTAAAATAGATAGCTAGTGAGAGGCTGCTGTATAACACAGGGAGCCCAGCTGGGTGCTGTGATGACTGAGAAGGGGGTGGGGTGGGCAGAACACAAGCTGGACCTCGGCACAGGGCAACCGCGGCACACATCCCAGACCTGGGTAGATGGC
>SJYV01045260.1:429782-452663 GCA_006410875.1 Neotragus pygmaeus
TGGTGATGGACAGGGAGGCCTGGCGTGCTGCAATTCATAGGGTCACAAAGAGTCAGACACGACTGAGTGACTGAAACGAACTGAACTGAACTGAACCTTCCAAGTGAGAGAAAGGTAATACTCAATTTTAGCCCCCTCTAGCAAGCCTACACCATACATGAAGATGAAAATAACAATACTACAGAGTACCTGTGAAGTTCATAGCCCAGAAGCAGACTCACTGAAAGGCAGACTTAGGAATATAGAATTCTTCCTCATTTTTACCCCACACCTTACTACCATATTACTAAAAGATGATTTATAGTAGTTCCTTTACCCAGAACATCTTGTCTACCTTTCAACAAATAATTATCAGGTGGTGTAAAAGGAAAAAAACAGTTTAAAGAGAAAGAGTAATAATCAGAACCAGGTCCAGATGTGGCAGTGATGTTGAAATTGTCAGACCTTGAATTTGAAACAACTATGATGAATACAACAAGAACTTGTATTAATCAGAGTGCTCCAGAGTAACAAAAATGATATGATATATATATTTTTTCACAAGAAAGATTAAAGAGGTTTACTGACCCATCGCAAGGTACAAAGTGATTAATGATGATAATGGCCACATTCTATCAGCTAAGTGCCACCTGGCACTATGATGCTATCATGCAGGATATCTCTGAGTTCACATTTTCTAATGGGCTACCTGATGAAATTAATCCATTCACGTCAAGGTCCAAACAAAAAAGATTCAAGAAACCACTGGGTAGAAGAGTGTCTTAGAAAACTCCTCTTATCAATGTGCATGTGTATGTGTATGGTGTGCAGGGAAGGAAATTTACCATAATCTGAGCTTCCAAACTAAACAAGAAGAAAACAAATGTGCAAGGAAGGGTCTCTTGGGTTTGGAGTAGAGTATGGGGAATAAGAGAGGGAAATGCAGTGGTAAGGACCAAAGTTTGGGCAAACTTTGGGAGATGGTGAGGGAAAAGGAAGCCTGGAGTGCTGCAGTCCACAGAGTCACAAAGAGTCAGACACGACTGGGCAACCGAACAAAAACAACAGGAACCTGACAGGTTTTCTTTCTCCCACCTCTCTTCTTGAGGACCAGGTGGATGATTGGCACCATTGGCTGTGTTCTTAGTAATATAAGCCCCCATGCTAGAATCCTTATATTTCAGATTTTGTTTAGCTGCAGTTGTGCCTGTGTCCTGCCTATCATTCTATCTGTCTAGACAGAGGTTGATGTATTATAGAACTTGACTTGCATAGTTATGGAGCCAGGGATTTCCAAGATTGATCTTTGGCAACCTGGAGAACTGAGACCCAATGATGTAATTTAGTTCAAGTCCAAAGGCCTAAGAATCAGCAGACTCAGTGGTGTAAGTCCCAGTTGGAGGCCAAAGGCCTGAGAATTAGGAGTCAATTGTGTGCTTTGGTCTGAATCCAGAGGCCTAAGAACCAGAATGTCTGAGAGCAGAAGAAGATGAATGTAAAGCTTTCACCTCTATTCTCTTCTGTTCAAGCCCACAAACTGATTAGATAATACCAACTCATCTTGGTAAGATTGATCTTCTTCAGTGAGCTTACCAATCTCTTCCCCAAACACACTTGTAGACTACATCTATAAATAATGTTTTACCAGTGACCTGGGCATCCTCAGCCCAAACAATTTGAAAATTTAACATCATAGAGTTCTTATGAAAGTTGACAACATGAAAGAACATGTAGTATAATGTTAGCACAGAGATGGATTAATGTTAGAAAGAATGAAAAAGAAGCTCTAAAGGTTAAAAAGCACTGTAACAGAAATGAAGAATATCTTGAATTCTTTAGTAGATTGGATATGGATGAGAAAAGATTTTTCTGAGCTTGAGTATATGCAGATAGAAATTGGAAAACTGCAAACACTGTAACATATGCATAATAGGAATACTGGAATGAGAAGAAAGAAAGGAAGAAACATAAGAAATATTGAAACAATAATGACTGATAATTTTCCTAAATTAATGTCAGACATCAGTTTATGAACCTTGGAGGACATCAAGTAGGATAAATGCCCAAACATAAAATCACAAAAAGCAAAAAAGCAAACCCAAAAGTACATAGGCATATCATAGTAAAACTCAGAAAATAAAATTATAAAATCAATCAATAAATAAATTGACAGAAACCAGAGGAAGTACACCTTACCTATAGAGGAGCAAAGATAAAAACAACATCTAACTTCTCCACAGAAACCAAATGAGAAGAGAATGGAGTGAAATATTCAAAAAGTGTTAGAGAAGAAGCCACCAACCTGGAATTCTGTATCCTGCAAATTTTTTTCTCAAAAGTGAAAAAGAAGTTGAAACATTTTCAGACAAACTAGAATTGAGAAAATGTGTTCCATGTAAACCTATCTTGCAATAAGTTAAAATAGATTATTCAGAAAGAAGGAAAATAAGTCAGAAACTTTAATATATGTACATAAAAAACATTATGAAAGTAATAAAGTTTCTTATTCATAATTGAAATGATTGATGTTTGTTCAAAATAATAAAACTGAAAATTCAATGATTACAGTTTAAGTGAAATGAATAATAGATGAAATATTTTGAGGAATTAGAAATATTATGTTATTATAAGTTACTTGCACTACCCATGAAGTAGTATGGTGCTATTTGAAAGTGAACTCAGACTGGATGTAAATATGTACTGCAAANTCAATGATTACAGTTTAAGTGAAATGAATAATAGATGAAATATTTTGAGGAATTAGAAATATTATGTTATTATAAGTTACTTGCACTACCCATGAAGTAGTATGGTGCTATTTGAAAGTGAACTCAGACTGGATGTAAATATGTACTGCAAACACAAAGAAAACTACTAAAAAAAAAAAAGCAAAGTAATAATAATAATTGAAATACTGAAAAAGGGGATAAAATAGTATCAAAGAAAATATTCAATTAAAACCAAGAAAAATATAAAATACAAAGATAAGATAAAAAATATATGCAACAAAACAGTAATAAATATGGTAGATAACAATTCAACTATATAAAATAATATAAAGTTTTAGATTATGAATATTGTCAATAAATAAGACCCTACCATATTTTTTCTTCAAAAAATTTCACTTTGAATATAAAGACATATGTAGATTACAAGTAGAGGGGTGAGGTAATACTATGTGCTAAGTTGCTTTAGTCGTATCTGATACTTTGCAATCCTATGGACTATAACCCACCAGGCTCCTTTGTCTATGGGATTCTCCAGGCAAAAATACTGGAGTGGGTTGTCATGCCCTCCTCCAGAGGATATTCCCTACAGGGATCAATCCTGTGTCTCTTATGTCTCCTGCCTTGGCAGGGATATCTTTACCACTAGTGCCACCTGGGCAGCATGAAGCAATATTCTTCCTGGTGGTTCAGACTGTAAAGAGTCTGCCTGTAATACAGGAGACCTGGGTTCAATCCCTGGGTCATGAAGATCACCTGGAGAAGGAAATGGCAACCCACTCCAGTATTCTTTTCTGGAGAATATCATGGATGGAAGGCCTGGCAGGCTACAGTCCACGGGATCAAAAAGAGTTGGACACAATTGAGCCACTAACACTGTCTTTCATTACAGCCTCAGAGGTCTTCTGAGGAGTGAAAGGTCCCAGCACCATGCTGGGCTTCCCAGTCCTGGTGTCCTGAAGCTGAGCCATCAAAACATATGGCTTTGAAAATCAGTAGACTTATATTCCAGAGAGCCAGACGGCTGTAGGAAACTGGGACTCCATCAAAGTTTCACATAAAATCTCACATGCTCCAAGTCCCAGTAGAGAGGCAGATAGTTGAAATAAGCCTGGGGCAGACTGGTGATCTCAAAGATTTTCCTAGAGAAAAAAAGAGGTAACCTGGACTCCCCCTGGGGACTGAGATGCTGGCAGTAACCATTTTTGTGATCCTCACTTTACTGTGCTGACACTGTTGCTGCCAGGTATCATTTTGAAACCCTCCCTCTATCTAGCACCAGGGGCTGATTCTGCCCGTCAATATGCATGTAGCAGTCACAAGCCACCAGCTTTACAACCAGTCCCACTGGGGGCTTGCCTTACCCACCAGTGCACTCAAAACAACCTCATGAAGAAAGTCAGATCAGGGTGCAGGCCCACATACAAATGGGCCTACCATAGTCAGCCCTGGCACAATAGAAGTGTGCACACAACCCCAGTGGAGGACACCCTTGGAGCATCTAATACCGGTGGCCAGAAGGGAGAAAGTTGCCAGGTCCTATAGGATACATCCTACATAAGGTCACTCCTCCAAGACTGAAAGAGGTAATACCCAACCTAATAATAGGAATAAGCAACATGGAAGAGCAAATTAAATCCAAAGCAAGCAGAGTAAAGGAAATAATAAAAGAGTGGAGATCAATGAATTGAAAACAGTATTTACTCAACAGAGAAAATCAACAAATTCAAAATCTGTTTGAAAAGATAAAAAATTTGCTAAGTCTCTAGCCAGGCTAACCAAGAAAGAGAGAGATGATTTTAAGGACTTCAAAGAGTTGATAAAAGAATAATCTGAATAACTCTATGCCCATAAATTCAATATCTAGATGAAATGGACCAATTTATTAAAAGACACTATCTGCCAAATTTATACAAGAAGAAATAGACAGTTTAAATAGGCCTATCTGTACTAAATAAATTGTATCAATTATAAATAACTTTTCAAACCAGAAAGCACCAAGCCAAGATTGCTTAGCTGGTGAATTCTGATAAATATTTAATAAAGAAATTATACAAATTCTCTACAACTAATTTCCAGAAAATAAGAGATGAGAGAATATTTCCTAAATCTTTCTATGAGTCCATCATTATCCTAAAGCCAAAACCAGACAAAGACATTATAAGAAAAGAAAGCTATAGATCAGTATCTCTCAGGAAAATAAATGGAAAAATTCTCAACAAAATATTAGTGGATAAAAGCCAGAAAAGCATAAAAAGAATTAAACACCATGATCAAGTGGGATTTATCCTAGATATTCAATGCTTAATCAACATGTAAAAGTCATTTAATGTAATCATATCCATAGGTTAAATAAGAAAATCACATGATCCAATCAATGGAATCACAGACTAGGAGAAAATATTTACTGAAGATATATCTGATAAATAACACTTATCAAAATATACAAATAACTTACAATTCAATGATAAGAAAATAAACTGATTAAAAAATTGGAAAAACCTGACCAAACACCTTACCAAAAAATATAAACAGATAGCAGACAGGCATAGGAAAGCATGTTCATTAAGGAATTGCAAATTAAAATAACAAGATGTCACTACACATCTATCAGAATGACCAAAATGTCACATCACTTTTGAAGATAGTTTGGAAATTTCTTTAAAGACTAAATCTTCTTCCACCATTATATCCAGTAACTGTGCTCCTTGGTATTAACCCAAAGGAACTGAAAGTTTATACCCACAGCAAAACCTGCACGTGGATGTTTGTTGTTGTTGTTCAGTCACTAAGTTGTATCCCACTCTTTGTGACCCCATGAACTGCAGCATGCTAGGCTTCCCTGTCCTTCACTATCTCCAGGAGTTGGCTCAAACTCATGTCCATTGAAGTGTTGCCATCTAACCATTTCATCCTCTGTTGCCCCCTTCTCCTCCTGCCCTCAGTCTTTCCCAGCATCAGTTTTTTTTTTACAATGAGTTCAGTTCTTTTCATGAGGTGGCCAAAGTATTGGAGCTTCAGCTTCAGCATCAGTCCTTCCAATGAATATTCAGGGTTGATTNATATTTGCATAAGAATACTATATGACTCACTCTTGAATGGGAATGTGTGCATGTGTGTATATATTCATTTGTGTGTGTTTTGAATAGATTAACATCTGTAAGTTAAAAAAATGATGCTTGTAATAATAATGTTCATTTCAGTTAATAATGTGAGACAGAAACATAAATGTTCATAAAGGAATGGGGAAAAAAAACTCTTCAATGTATTCGTAAAACAGAATAATATGCAATGAGGAAAATATACTCCATCTCTATTAAACAGAATGGGAAGGGCCTCAGAATTATTATGCTGCCCAAAAAGCAGCCAGATCAAAATGAACACGTTAATTCAGCCATAATTCCATTGTTTAAAATATACACATGTATATATGTATATGTACAGAGTAAATTATGTCTATATGTAAACATACAAGCTGTAGTAAGTTATCTTTAGGAAAATAAGAAAATATTCTGAGAAAGAACGAGAAAGGGATTAAATTTGAACTAGTGGTTATGAGTTACAGAAGGAATATGGAGCACATGGCATTACAGGTAATATAAGAAAAAGGACGAGAAAACCTAGGCAAGCCAAAATATAGAAACTACCACTATGGAAAGAGAAAAAAGCAGCATTTTCAATCTGTATGACGCTGGAAGTAGGGTAGAAAAAAATGACTGAAAGTCAGAGTAGGTGGGGTCTATGCAAAGAATGTGGGCAGGGAGCCTGGAAAGGAAGCCAAAGAACAGATATTCAAGGCTTAAGATTCTCAATTAAAACTGATAAACATCATTTAAAAGACATATAAGCTTGGAAAATTATAAGCAGGATAATGGCATGATATACTTCTGACTTTCAATGTATCACTGATTGTTTTTCCCAAAATTATTTTATTGAATCACTTGATTTTTTTTTAATTTGGAAGAATCCATGGAAGAAAGTGTTCACTTATTATAGACAAAATAAATTAACTTTGAAATATCAGAGAGGTTAGAAAGCATTCTGAAGTCACACAACCTCTTAACTGCAAGGGTGAAACAAGACTTCAGTATTCCTACTTAAGTGTTACTTTTAATTACATTAGAACATTTTTCTTCCACCTACACACATTAGCATCTTTGATATGTCAAACTGACAACTAAAAACAGTTTAATAACAAGGTGAAAGTTTTATATAAAAATAGATTTTTCATTTCTTTTAATTCACATTTTTATATTACTTCAGTTGCTCATAAAGAATTTATTTCCTCTTTATACAGTTGTGACTTGATATATCAATGACAATTTAAACATTCCCTACATTTGCTTAAAAGTTTGATCTTGAAGTGAAAGTACATCATTACTTTAATAGATAATTAAATTCTGCATATAACTGTGACTGATCAAATGAGCACTGAAGGTATTGTTAATTCAAAGAATAAGTCATTTCTGTTTCTGTAATATTTAAACCTAAGTCAAATATTTTAAATTCAATATATGATGGACACTGACTTTACTTCCATTACAGAATAATATTGACAAGGTTTAATTTCAGGCTGTAATCCGCTCCTTTTACTTAATGGCCATGGAACTTTACTTGGTAGCAAACTCCACAAAACCATTTTAAGCATTCTTAGCAAAATTATAGCAAATAGAACATTAGTTTCTTGGATCTGATTACTAACAAGGTGTATTTCAGGCATAGCTGAGTGACTCAAGAATGATCACACTGATTTACTATGTCTGTTTTACTGCTGCTGCTAAATCTCTTCAGTCGTGTCCAACTCTGTGCAACCCCACAGATGGCAGCCCACCAGGCTCCTCTGTCCCTGGGATTCTCCAGGCAAGAACACTGGAGCAGGTTGCCATTTCCTTCTCAAAGTCATGGAAGTGAAAAGTGAAAGTGAAGTCGCTCAGTTGTGTACGGCTCTTAGCGACCCCATGGACTGCAGCCTACTTCACTAAACTCTAAATTATTCCACATTAGTGAACATTCTCAGGTGATCTCTTGACTGAGGGCCAAATCTACAGGCTGAGTTTCTCTCGGTAAAATCAGCAGAAGGAAGAGGGGTTTTTGTACCTAAACAGATCACAAGGAAAGCAAGATCTGAGCATTATACTGCTAATCCAGGCAACTTACTTTTCTTGAAGATAATCTATGTGGACAAGAGTAAGAGATTTACTGAGTACTGGATTGAGGGTGATGAAAAAGTCTTCTTTAATTTGGAATCTCCTACCTGAAAAAAAGTAGGAGATGCAGGAGTTGAGGGTTTGATTTCTGGGTTGGTAATGCTCAAAATTCTCCAAGCCAGGCTTCAGCAATACATAAACCGTGAACTTCCAGGTGTTCAAGCTGGTTTTAGAAAAGGCGGAAGAACCAGAGATCAAATTGCCAACATCCGCTGGATCATCAAAAAAGCAAGAGAGTTCCAGAAAAACATCTACTTCAGCTTTATTGACTATGCCAAAGCCTTTGACTGTGTGGATTGCAACAAACAGTGGAAAATTCTGAAAGAGGGAATATCAGACCACTTGACCTCTTGAGAGGTCTCTTGAGAAACCTATATGCAGGTCAGGAAGCAACAGTTTGAACTGGACATGGAACAACAGACTAGTTCAAAATAGGAAAAGGAGTACGTCAAGGCTGTATATTGTCACCCTGCTTATTTAACTTATATGCAGAGTACATCATGAGGAACACTAGGCTGGAAGAAGAAGAAGCTGGAATCAAGATTGTGGGGAGAAATATCAGTAACCTCAGATATGCNTCCATTCTCTATGTCTGTGTCCTTTGTTGTCTCACATACAGGGTCGTCATTACTATCTTTCTAAATTCCATATATATGTGTCAGTATGCTGTATTGGTGTTTTTCTTTCTGGCTTACTTCACTCTGTATAATAGGCTCCAGTTTCATCCATCTCATTAGAACTGATTCAAATTTATTCTTTTTAATGGCAGAGTAATACTCCATTGTGTATATATGCCACAGCTTGCTTATCCATTCATCTGTTGATGGACATCTAGGTTGTTTCCAGGTTGATTTTCTATAGGATGGACTGGTTTGATCTCCTTGAAATCCTAGGGACTCTCAAGAGTCTTCTCCAGCATCAGAGTTTGGAAGTATCAATTCTTTGGCACTCAGGTTTCTTTATAGTCTAACTCTCACATTCTTACATGACTACTGGAAAAACCACAGTTTTGGCTATATGGGCCTTTGTTGGCAAAGCGATGTCTATGCTTTTTAACACATTGTTTAAGTTTGGCATAACTATTCTTTCAAGGAGCAAGTGCCTTTTAGTTTTGTAGCTGCAGTCACTATCCAGTGATTTTGGAGCCCACTAAAATAAAATCTGACACTGTTTCCACATTTTCCCCTTCTATTTGCCATGAAGTCATAGCACTGGATGCCATAATCTTCATTTTTTAATACTTAGTTGTAAGCTAGTTTTTTCAGTCTCATCTTTCACCTTCATCAAGAGGCTCTTTAATTCCTTTTCCTTTGTGCCATTAAAGTGATATCATCTGCATATCTGAGGGTGTTGATACTTCTCCTGGCTATCTTGACCCAGCTCATGATTCATCCAGCCCAGCACTTCTCATGATGTACTCTGCATATGAGTTAAATAAACAGGGTGACAGCATGCAACCTTGTTGTATGCATTTCCCAATTTTGAACCAGTCAGTTGTTCCATGTCAGGTTCCAACTGTTGCTACTTGTCCTGAATATAGGTCTCTCAGGAGGCAGATCAGGTAGTCTGGTGTTCCAGTCTCATTAAGAATATTCCAGTTTGTTGTAATCTACACAGTTAAAGGCTTTAGCACAGTCAACGAAGCAGAAGTAGATTTTATTTTTGGGGATACCCTTGCTTTGTCCATGATCCAACAAATTTTGGCAATTTGATCTCTGGTTCCTCTACCTTTTCTAAATACAGCTTGAACACCTGGAAGTTCTCGGTTCATGTATTGCTGAAGCCTAAGCTTGAAGGATTTTGAGCATAATCTTGATGGCATGTGAAATGATTGCAGTTGTATGTATGGTAGTTTTAACATTCTTTGGCATTTCCCTTCTTCGGGATTAGAATGAAACCTGACCTTTTTCAGTCCTGTGACCACTGCTGAGTTTTCCAAATTTGATGGTATACTGGTGCAACACTTTTAACAGCATCATCTTTTAGGTTTTGAAATAGCTCAGTTGGAATTCCATCACTTCCACTAGCTTTACTCATAGTAATGCTTCCTGAGGCCCATTTGACTTCACACTTCAGGATGTCTGGTTCTAGGTGAGTGACCACACCATCGTGGTTATCTGGGTCATTAGTATCTTTTTGTATAGTTCTATGTATTCTTGCCACCTCTTCTTAATCTCATCTGCCTCTGTTAGGTCCTTGCCATTTTTGTCCTTTATTGTACCTATTTTTGCATGAAATGTTACCTTGGTATCTACAATTTTCTTAAAGAAATCTGTAGTCTTTCCCATTCTATTGTTTTCCTCTATTTCTTTGCATTCACTTAGGAAAACTTTCTTCTCTCTCCTTGATATTCTTTGGAAATCTGCATTCAGTTGGGACTATCTTTCCCTTTCTCCTTTGCCTTTCACTTCTCTTCTTTTCTCAGCTATTTGTAGCTTTTCTCAGCTATTTTCTCAGACAACCACTTTTCCTTCTTGCATTTCTTTCTCTTAGGTATAGTTCTGGTCATCACCCCGTATACAATGTTACGAAACTCCATCCATACTCTTCAGACAGTGTCTACCAGATCTGGTTTTTTAATTATTCATCACTTTCACTGTATAATCATAATGGATTTGATTTAGGTCCTACCTGAATAGTGTAGTGTTTTTCCCTACATTTTTCAATTTGAACCTGAATTTTGCAATAAGGAACTGATGATCTGAGCCACAGTCAGCCTCATGTCTTGATTTTGCTGTTTTCTGAAACTTTATTTTTAATTCCACAAACTGGGAAGCAAGCACATTGGCCTTCAGTAGATGAACATGTAAATAAACTACGTTACATGCGGATAAAGATATCTGATTCAGCCCTAAAAATAAATGAGTTATCAAGCTGTGAAGAAATACAGAGGAACTTTAAATGCATATTACTATGTGAGAGAGGCCAATAGGAAGAGGCTACAGATGGTAAGATTCCAACTATACGGCATTTTGTGAAGTTAAAACTGGTAAGAGTAAAAAGTTCATTGTTTGAAAAGGGGTAGGGGAGAGACAGATTAAGGAAGATGGATAAGCACGAAGCAGAACAAGGATTATTAGGGTAGTGAAATTCATCCATATAGTACCATGAATGTGGATTGCTGTTGTTCTACATTCAGTAAGTCATGTCTTCCTCTGTGACCCCATGGACTGCAGCTCACCAGGCTCCTCTGTCCTCCACTATCACCTGGAGTTTGTTCAAATTTATGGCCATCAGGTCAGTGATGCCAACCAATAAGCTCATTCTCTGTAGTACTCTTCTCCTGCTCTCAATCTTTCCCAGCATCAGGGGCTTTTCCAGTGTGTCAGCTCTTCTCATCGGGTGGCCAAAGTATTGGAGCTTCAGCTTCAGCACCAGTCCTTCCAATGAATATTCTGGGTTGATTTTCTTTAGAATTGACTGGTTTGATCACCTTGCAGTCCATGGGACTTAGGAGACTTCTCCAGCACCATGATTCAAAGGCATCTATCTTTCAGCACTCAGCATTCTTTACGGTCCAACATTAACATCCATACATGACTACTGGAAAAACTGTTGCTTTGACTATACAGACTTTTGTTGGCAAAGTAATGTCTTTGCTTTTTAATACACTGCCCAGGTTTGTCATAGCTTTACTTTCAAGGAGCAGGCATCTTTTAATTTCATGGCTGCAGTCACCATCTACAGTGATTTGGGAGCCCTAGAAAATAAAATCGGTCACTGCTTCTACTTTTTCCTCATGTGTTGCCATGAGCCTGGATGCCATAATCTTAGTGTCTTGAATGTTGAATTTTAAACCAAATTTTTCACTCTCCTCTTTCACCCTCATCAAGAGGATTTTTAGTTCCTCTTCACTTTCTGCCATTAAAGTGGTATTATCTGCATATCTGAGGTTATTGATACTTCTCCTGGCCATCTTGATTCCAGCTTGTGTTTCTTTCAGTCCAGCATTTCNTTCACTCTCCTCTTTCACCCTCATCAAGAGGATTTTTAGTTCCTCTTCACTTTCTGCCATTAAAGTGGTATTATCTGCATATCTGAGGTTATTGATACTTCTCCTGGCCATCTTGATTCCAGCTTGTGTTTCTTTCAGTCCAGCATTTCTCATGATGTACTCTGCATAAAAGTTAAATAAGCAGGGTGACAATATACAGCCTTGTTGTATGCCTTTTCCAATTTTGAACCAGTCAGTTGTTCTATGTCGAGTTCTAACTACTGCTACTTTACTTGCACACAGGAGACAGGAAAAGTGATCTGGTATTCCTATCTCTTTAAGAATTTTCAGCAGTTTATTGTGATCCACACAGTCAAAGGCTTTAGCATAGTCAATGGAGCAGACGTAGATATTTTTCTGAATTCCCTTGTTTTCTTCATGATCCAACAAATGATGGCAATTTGACCTCTGGTTCCTCTGCCATTTCAAAACTCAACTTGTATGTCTGCATGTTCTCAGTTCACATACTGCTGAAGCCTAGCTTGGAGGATTTTGAGCATCACATTGCTAGCATTTGAAATGAGTGCAATTGTACATTACTTTGAACATTCTTTGGCATTGCCCTTCTTTGAGATTGCAATGAAAACTGACCTTTTTCATTTTTGTGGCCACTGATGAGTTTTCCAGTTTTGCTGAAAGATTGAGTACAGCATTTAACAGCATCATATTTTAGAATTTGAAATGACTCAACTGGAATTCAGTCACCTCCACTAGCTTTGTTTTTCATAATGTTTCCTAAGGCCCACTTGACTTCACACTCCAGGGTGTCCATTTCTTATTGAGTAACCACATCCTCACAGATATCTGAGTCATTAAGACTTTTTCTGCATAATGGTGGATACATGTTATTATATATTTGTGGGAGCAAAGATAATATGTAGTATCAAGAGTGAATTCTAATTTATTTTGTAATGGATATTCTACTCTAGTGCACGATGCCACTAGCTGAGGGAATTATGCATGCTTGGGAACAAGGGATATATGGGAACTCTCTGAATTTTCACTCAGTTTTTCTCTAAACCAAAAACCATTTTTATTGCTTTAAAAATGTTGTCTACGTTAAGAAAACCTCTATGGCAAGTTACATGTTTAATGTTTATATTGAGCAATTGGAAATCATTATTAATTACTTGTATATGAAGAATCTGAATTTCTCCAAATCTACTGAAAAGAAAGCACATGTATTTTTAAAACACACCAGATGGTCAGTAGTCACCTACCAAGTAATCTCATAATCATTCTTGGTAGTTTGCATTTGTAACATCATAATAGTACAGTATTATGTTACAAACATTCTTTGAAAGTAATTAAAAAAATCCATGTCTTACTAGAAACATAATCTATCTATATTTTAGACCTATTAATCTCATTCTATTTCTTGTCCACAGATTGCCATGTAATCAAAGATCATTTTAAAATTAAAAGATTATTTGCCAAGAGAGCTTATCAAAATAGGTGAGGGTATTATTTCTAGAAACAGAAAAAATATATTTTTCTTCCTTTGCTTAGTTTTGTCATTTTTAAAACCAAAATATAGGTTTATTTCCCTGTTATTCATGATACTTTCGACTCTACTTTTCTTTGGCTAAGAGAAAGATCTGACAACATAGTAACCTTATAATTCTCTATTTATTTTAAATTGTAGCTTTCAATGGAAAGAACAACCCAACATCAAATATATGAACTCTCCTCTTTACCATATCTCCAGATAGAAAATCTGTTCATTCATTTAATTCTTAAACAGTTTGTAGCTTTGAATATATGTATAGCACATTTTAAGTCCTATCAAAACGCCAAGACAAATATGGTCTATATCAAAGTTATGTAGTGTATTATGGGTACTGAATAATTAAAACAAATATTCAACCAAACAAAGCAAATTTCAACTGGTGTACTGTATAGTTCTTCCCAGGAGTTTACTGTGAAATAGGGGAAGAGAGATACATAAATCGCTATAAGGCAAAATCTGGAAATTTCCAAATAATGGCATATATATACAAAAGTAAGAAGGCAGCAGAGAAGGTGGAATTTTTTAGGGAAAAAAAAAGCAACAGTTGAGCTGAAAGAAAAANGAAGGAAAGAAAAGGCAGTCAACAGCTTTACTGCTATGGGCAACTGGAGCTTCATCCCACTTGTGGATTTGGGGACTCTAAAGCAATCCCCCCTTCCCCAACTCCAGAGTTATCCCACCCGGGAAGCAAAGGAGTTAAAGTATATGTATACCATCTCCTGCCATCAAGGATTTCTGGGAAACAGTGACTGGTTAGTGCCCCACATGCCTGTCTTGCTGTGTATGCAAGCAGAGTAGACTCTGGAGGACCAAGAAAGACCTCAGGTAAAGAGAGTCAGATGGAGTTCAAGCCAGCATGCTCAAGGGAATATGGATGGGGTTCTGACAACTGAATACTTTGTACTCTAGACAAAATACAATAAAATAAAAACTTTTAAACTCTGTGTCTATTAGCCTTTGATTTTTTTTTTTTTTTTTTCATTGAATTTTTTTTTTTTTTTGGACTGCTCTGGGTCTTAGTTGTGACATGTATGGACCTTCAACCCTGGTTGCAGCATGTGGGATCTTTTCTTTTTTTTTAATTTAATAGTTGCAGCGTGTAAAGTCTTTAGTTGTGGCATGTGAACTCTTAGTTGTGGCATGTGGGACCTAGTTCCCTGACCAGAGATAGCCTGGGCCCCCTGCATTGGGAGCGCAGAGTCTTAGCTACTGGGCCACCAGGGAAGTCCCTATTGGCCTTTCATTCTTTTGACAAATACTATAGGTTCTTAAAAATCACAGAGACCACCACCATTTCTGCTCAATCCTCCTAGATTTTATGCCTACCAATTATTCATGTAGCCCATTTGAACTCCCAGTGACTCAATACTCCATCCCTTTCTACCAAGGGATCCTATCAAATTTCCAGATGGCTCAGTGTTTTAAAAAGTGTCTCCTAATAGTCTACAGAGATCTTTCTTGGCAGCCACTCCTTCTTGGCTGCGTGCTGAGAAAATCTGATTTCTCATTTACATGGCACTCCCAGCCCTGGTTGTATGTCAGAATCACCTAGGGGACTTTTAAAGTGTACAGATTTAGAGAGGGTATTCCCCCTCCAGGACCCCTAAATAACAATCTCTTGGGGCTGGGGCTGAAGAATCTATAGAATTATCCCAGGATGTTCCCACAGACCTTGGCCAGCTCTGATGTATGGATTAGTTCATTAGACCATTGCTCTGGGCTTCCCAGGTGGCACTAGTGGTAAATAATCTGCCTGGCAATGTAGGAGACGTAAGAGATGCAGGTTTGATCCTTGGTTCGAGAAGATCCCCTGGAAAAGGGTATGGCAACTCACTCTAGTATTTTTACCTGGAGAATCCCATGGTTAGAGGAGCTTGGCAGGCTGAGGTGACTTACCACTTAGCAGCATTGTTCTAGATAGCATTCTTCAGTAAGCTGTAGGCAGCCATCATATTCATCTTGTTTGGTTGGTTGTGTTCATTTAAAAACATTTTTAGCCATTTTAAAATTGAAGTATAGTTGATTTATACTGTTGTATTAGTTTGTGATTCAGTTATATATATATATTTTTTTTCAGATTCTTTTCCATTATAGTTTATTACAAGATGTTGAATATAGTTCCCTGTGCTATATAGTAGGATCTTATTTATCTATTTTATATATAGTAGTGTGTAACTGTTAACCCCAAACTCCTAATTTATCTCTCCCTACCACTGCTATCAGATTCATCTTAAGAATTCCCATTTCCAAGAAAAAGCTTCCCACTCTGTGCAAGCACCTCTAATGGAACATGGCTTCAACGTTTTGTCTCCTCTTCAAAATGTAGTTGTGTCCATTTTTACATAATTGTGATCTGAGAGGGTAGAGCACAGCAAAATTTTCCCCACTTGCCTTCTAAACACTATAATTTAATGAATGTAGCCTTAGGTCATATTAATGCTTTTTGAGCCCAATTAAGCTATGGATTCAAGATGAACTCACCATTGGCTAAAGCTTCTAAATCTCCATTCTTTACTTTGGAAGTTGGACTTTCAGTTTAATTTGATTGTGACTCAAGGGCAGTACTCTTATTGTCTTCTCTTTTCTTCAGTATTTGTTTATCGTAATTCCAATTTATCCTTATTAAGACAGACAGTAAGGAAATGGAGTCAACAGTATTTGATCAGTTAAGGTGTATTTCAGATGATGGGTTAAAGATGCTTCCAAGGATTCTCGCTTGAGAAGTTACATGAAACTCCAACTAGGAATTATAAGGACTTCCCTGGAGGCCCAGTGGTTAAGACTTTACTTCTAGATTCAGTGGGTGTGAGTTCAATCCCTGGTTGGAGAATTAAGATCCCATATGCCTCATGGTCAAAAGTCCAAAACAGGAAGAGTATTATAACAAATTCATTAAAGACTGTAAAAATGATTCACATAAAAAAAATCTTAAAAAAAGAAAGATTCACAGAAGGTGAAGCCATTGAAGGGTGGAGCAGAGATGATTAATTCAGCTTTAGCCATTTTCAGTTCAGTTCAGTTCAGTTGCTCAGTCGTGTCCAACTCTGCGACCCTGTGGACTACAGCACGTCAGGCTTCCCTATCCATCACCAACTCCCAGAGCCTACTCAAACTCATATCCATCTAGTCGGTGATGCCATCCAACCATCTCATCCTCTGTCATTCCCTTCTCCTCCTGCCCTCTATCTTTCCCAGCATCAGGGCCTTTTCAAATGAGTCAGTTCTTCACACCAGGTGGCCAAAATATTGGCGTTTCAGCTTCAGCATCAGTCCTTCCAACGAATATTCAGGACTGATTTCCTTTAAGATGGACTGGTTGGGTCTCCTTGCAGTCCAAGGGACTCTCAAGAGTCTTCTCCAATATCACAGTTCAAAAGCATCAATTCTTTGGCGCTTAGCTTTCTTTATAGTCCAACTCTCACATCCATACCTGACTATTGGAAAAACCATATCTTTGAATAGATAGACTTTTGTTGGCAAAGTAATGTCTCTGCTTTTTTATATGCTGTCTAGATTGGTCATAGCTTTTCTTCCAAAGAGCAAGCGTCTTTTCATTTCATAGCTGCAGTCACCATCTACAGTGATTTTGGAGCCCCCCCAAATAAGTTGTGTCACTGTTTCCATTGTTTCCCCATCTATTTGCCATGAAGTGATGGCACTGGATGCCATGATCTTAGTTTTCTGAATGTTGAATTTAGCCATTTTGAGGTGGCAGAAATGTCTACTAGATAAATACAAAGCTCAGAAAACAGACTGAAGATATAAATTTGGAGCATATAGTTTACTAGTTGGTAATTAAAGCTATAGAACTATTCCTCCTAGTTTAGGTTATTAATCACATATTTTATCAGTCATTTTATCTATAATGCAGTCACTGGAAAAAAAAAATACAGGACTGCGACATGATTTTTAAAGACCTTCCTCCAAGTTGCTGTTGATTATCCAGAACATATTTCTATATTAAACCCATTCAGATAGCAGAAGAAATCTTGGTCAAAATTCTAAATGAAGTTCAGATATATTATTTCTATCTCATTTCCCTGATGTTCCATATTAATAATCTGGTAAAAGGAAGGAGGTCTGACTTTTGGAACAAAACATTAGCAAATTATGTTTCTGTTTACAATTCTAGTCACAAAGTTATTTGTTCATAGTTTTAAGTAATGTCTTTTGGCTTCATCTAGAATCTTTGCATATGAATTGCATTCTAAGCCTGGCTCTTTTTTAAGATTTTGTAAATTGTTTTAAGACCTTAGGTGAACTAAATATAGTTTTGATGAGCACTCTTTTTCCAGGAAGAAACTTTTAGGAAAATCACTGATAAGTTAATTTATAAAATAAAACTAAGACAAAGCAATCTTAATGAAGGTTCTCAACTGCTTCTCTTTCTCAGCACTCAGGTCTCAAGATGTGACATGGTTAAAACTAGGGAAAGCATTTGGGTTTTCATTGGAGAAATAGTCCCTGGGATGTAGTTCTGCTTTGTCCCGACTTCAAACAGAACGGAATAACAGGCTGGGGTTCTCCATGCTTTCGCTATGTATGTGATCATTTCCTTGTTATGAATTGCTTTAAATTATTCCCTTTGCTCCTGTTTACCTCATTATTCTTTGAGCATAAATCTAACCCTCAAATAATTTATGTGTAAAGGAATCTGATAGAGGAACAGAACAAGCTCACCAAGTGTCTCCTGCTCATTACAAGTGAATAAATAAATAGGCATACTAAACAATCATTCTCATCAAAAGAATGTGGCAGGATTTTTTTTTCCTAGACATGTCTAATAATTACTAAGGGATTAGGGGAATCTAACCACTGTGAAACTTGGTAGAAATTTATCAAAATCAGCAGAGTCAAATATCTGAGATTCAGCCTTGGTGACATTATTTTCTGTCATCATAAACCTTTCCATAATTAATCAGAGATTTTATGCTGTTGGGGGCTCAGTTTTCTGTGGAGTTAGTATGGGCTTAGAGAAGGAAATGCCATCCCACTCCAGCATTCTTGCCTCGGAAATCACATGGACAGAGGAACCTGGTGGCTACAGTTCATGAGGCTCACAAAGAGTTGGACACAACTGAGCAACCAAATACAAGGTGTGTTTCATTGGGAGGGGGGTGGTTATACTATAGCACTATTTTTGTGTGACATGATTTGAGGGACTGATATAATCTGTCACCTCAGACTATCTGCTAATGCCTGCTTACCCCAAGTTGGTGGTGATCGAAGGAGTGAATCTAATTGGCCTAAATGGGTGTTATGCATACACCCTTAGTCTTACTAGCACAGCAAACCAACCAGCTAAGTATTCTTGCTTCTGATAGCCTTCCTTCTCTTCTATCAAACCTAAGAGTCAAATGTCCAATCCAGTCCACGCTCATTCTATTCCTATGGATTGATCACTCAGAGTTTCTCACGTGGGGCAAGGTACTAGCACCTGACTCTTCTCTGGCATGCAGGGGCTAATACTAGGGCACCGGCTTTCATCCCAGCCTATACACAAATGAGTCCCATCTGAACTTTAACAGCATGTGGTAGATGCTCAGATCCCTCTTCAAGAATAAAAATAAGATGTTCCCCCAGGTGCTGGGAGTGCTTGCCAAAAACAGTCCTAGAGCCCTTTTTGGGAATTGCCTTGGCCGAGGAAAACTGTCCCATCAAAGGTCACACTTACTTCCTTGGGCAGCTCACATTCACAATGACTGATCAACAGAAGGATATAAAAGCCAAGACTGCTGCCCCAGCTTGAGAAGACCATCCCAGCTCCAGATGCCCCTGCTGGATCCCCCAGGGCTTGCACTGGGACTCCATTACAGCTAGCATCTTCCTCTGCCTGATTCTGGTTTCTTTCCCTCCCTCCCTTCCACAGGTGCTGTTCCTGGGAACTTTCCCTGATAAAAGCTCTGCGTGCTAGTCTCTGTCTCAGAGTCTGTTCCCCCAGGGATCTATTCAACTCTGATGTGTGTAAAGTAGCTTTATGTTACTTCATTCATTGCTTGCTCCAAAAAAGATTCAGTTTAGGTCAAGACAAAGCCTGATTAAGCAAAATCCAGTGGCTGATTCTGCCACTTCCGTGACTCAGCTTTTAGCTCATATGCATATGGTAGATCATCAGAGTGAATGTGGGAGAGGAGATGGCTCTTCAGGCCCTCATCCTTACTAGGACTCTCCAGTGAGGCCAGGGGATCTGTCTTTTGTTCAAAGTCCCCTAGCTATTCTGAAGTGTGGTCTCGTTTCAAAAGCATGGCTCCAGGCCATGCTGGCATCTTGACTTACTATGCAAAGCTCAAGGTACCAAGCCCCCAAATTGGTTCTTCCGGTGCCCTGACAGAAATGTGACAGTTATTAATCAGTTCAGAATGGATCACTTATGTTGTCCTCTTGGCTCTAGGAGAAATGTATCTCTGGGAAAGTTTCCAGGGTGACTTTAGGTCTGCCCTCTAACAGATATTCAGATCCAGCCAACAACGGACACAAGCTCTAGACCTTGGAGTTCCGGCTTGACTGGGCCGTGCTTAGAGGAGGAACACGATCCTTTGGCCACTGAAGAGGCTAGGGAGCTCTAGACTGTGGCCCAAATTGATCCACCAATGTGCTCCATGAACCAAAAGACACACACCAGCTCTCAGGAACTTTGAATAACCTTGCGACACCTTAACAGGCTTGAGAACATGAAACTGCCCCTGGGAGCCACTGGAGAGAGTGCGTGGGACCACAGAGTTCTAGGTAGGTCTTAAGAGCAGGGCTTCCCTGGTAGCTCAGCTGGTAAAGAATCTGCCTGCAATGCAAGAGACCCCAGTTTAATTCCTGGGTCAGGATGATCCATTGGAGAAGGGATAGGTTACCCACTCCAGTATTCTGGCCTGGAGAATTTCTTGGACTGTATAGTCCATGTGGTTGTAAAGAGTTGGACATGACTGAGTGACTTTCACTTCACACCACATCCCCCAGTAAAGGCTTGTCTTTCTGGTAGTTTAGCCAAATGCTGGGTTGGGTCACATGCTTTCCTTGCTGTTTACTGGAAAATCATGGAAGCCTACAGGTTTTTTTTCAGGGTTCACCCAGGACTATTTCTCAAAATGATAGCACCCTTATCCTCTAATATGACCCCCACCACTTTCACCTCCAACCCCGCTCTCACTTCTTTATCTGGTACTCAGTGGCATAATCTCTTTTTCTTGGAAGCTATTAAATTAATCCTTTCCTAAGGAAACTTGGGAGACCGTTGGGAATTAGTTTCCAATGGTGGAATTTCAGTCATTCTGGCAGGACACAGAGAGCTTTTTTTTTTTTTTAAAGCACAACCTGAATTCCTAGTTAACCTTCAAATCAGACAGGAAAAGAGACTGCCTCCTGTGTCTATCACTGAAGCTGTCCCACAGAGGGCAGGGGGGGCATTCAGGGGGATTGGTCTGGAACAGCCCAGAGAATTCACCTACGAGGTTTTCAGTACAGGAATTCATTGAGCAAGGGCCCAGCTGCTGTGCTTCGAAATCCATTACTGCATTTGCACTGAAGCCATGCCATCCCCGAGTTTCTCTTTGCTACAGACTGAGGGTGGCAGAGATCATAAGGCCATCCCATTTCTGGAAGACACAGGACTCCTCTGACAGGCCACATGGGCGCAAGGGCTCACCGGCTACCTTGCAGACCCTCCCTCAGACTGCATGGTGGTCTGGGGTGCCCTTTCTCTCCTCATTTTCCACTGAGGGATCAGAGTTGCCTGGCAGTCTGACAGCTCTTTCAGATCTCCCAGTTCTGCCCCATTTGCACTCACAGGCACTTCCTCTAATAAAATCCCTGCACATTTAATCCCTTCTTGGCTTCGGCTTTTCCAAAACCCAGATTAATGAACCAGTCTTCTGTGTTAGCTGCCAATATTTGACTATTTACTAATCAACTCCTTCCACTACCACCATCCCCCATCTCAGAAGAGTAGGAAACGAGCCTTTCCCATTGGACAAAGGGTTTTTAGATTCAGGAAGTCTCAGAGAGAACTTGGGGTAAGAAATAGCAACCACCAACCAATAATAAGATAAAAATTAGAATTGCTTAAATCTTAAAAAGAACATTCCTATGTATTATTAATTTAATCTCCTTAGCTATTCCATTAGAGGGAAGAACAGCTTGTAGTTATTTTTGTTGTTATTTGTTTGTGTTTTTAATATTTGGCCATGCTGCAAGGTATGCAGGATCTTAGTTCCCCCACCAGGGTTTGAACCAGTGTCCCCTGCAGTGGAAGCTCAGAATCTCAACCGCTGGACCACCAGAGAAGTCCCAACAGCTCATGCTTACTGAGCATGTAGTACATGCCATGCACTTGCCTCACAGTTTTCACAAAGTGAATATGAATGCCGGAAGAGCAGATGAGGAATCCAAGGTATGGAAAGGCAGTGTAATTACTCCAAGGTCACATTTCTAGCAAGAGATGGCCTAATATCAAACGCACCATTGTTGGGCCTCAAAATCTGTGTGATGCTGGGAACAAAGCAAAGACTTCTACCTCAGTCTTTGGACGGTAGGATGGAGGACAGTTGCCTCAGCAGCGAGTGGGGGTCATTTCCTGACCATACTAATGAGCCAATGGGGTCCTTTTTGTGCTTTCCTGAGTCTCTGCACCAAACAATTGTGAAAATACACTCCCAGAGGCTCTAAACGAGGGGAAATGCTCTCAGCTCCCTGTGGGGGGATTGCCAGGACTGATGGCAAAGCCTGGAAAAGCAAGAGGGAAGATGAGTAGTGATTTTAAATATATAGATGGTCCAAGAGTGACCCATGAATAACAAAGCCTTTCTCTAGAAGACAGAACAGAGCTGTGTCCTCTCTGATACCCAGAGCATCCTCTACCAGGCTCCCTCGCCCAGTCATTCCTCACTCTGATTCACTTTCCTCTCATTTTGCCTGGATAGAAACTGTGTGAGGCTTAAAAATGCNGGTATGGAACTAACAGAAGCAGAAGATATTAAGAAGAGGTGGCAAGAATACACAGAAGAACTGTACAAAGGAGAGCTTCACGACCCAGATAACCATGATGTTGTGATTACTCACCTAAAGCCAGACATCCTGGAATGTGAAGTCAACTCGGACTTAGAAAGCATCACTACAAACAAATCTAGTGGAGGAGATGTAATTCCAGTTGTGTTATTTCAAATCCTGAAAGTGCTGCACTCAATATGCCAGCAAATTTGAAAACTCATCAGTGGCCACAGGACTGGAAAAGGTCAGTTTTCATTCCAATCCCAAAGAAAGGCAATGCCAAAGAATGCTCAAACTAGCGCACAGTTGCACTCATCTCACATGCTAGTAAAGTAATGCTCAAAATTCTCCAAGCCAGGCTTCAGCAATACGTGAACCGTGAACTTCCAGATGTTCAAGCTGGTTTTAGAAAAGGCAGAGGAACCAGAGATCAAATTGCCAACATCCACTGGATCATGGAAAAAGCAAGAGAGTTCCAGAAAAACATCT
>SJYV01045260.1:453668-479917 GCA_006410875.1 Neotragus pygmaeus
GCTTAAAGCTCAACATTCAGAAAATGAAGATCATGGCATCTGGTCCCATCACTTCATGAGAAATAGATCGGGAAACAGTGGAAACAGTGTCAGACTTTAAAATAACTGCAGATGGTGATTGCAGCCATGAAATTAAAAGACACTCCTTGGAAGTAAAGTTATGACCAACCTAGATGGCATATTGAAATGCAGAGACATTACTTTGCCAACTAAGGTCTGTCTAGTCAAGGCTATGGTTTTTCCAGTGGTCATGTATGGATGTGAGAGATGGACTGTGAAGAAGGCTGAGTGCTGAAGAATTGATGGTTTTGAACTTTGGTGTTGGAGAAGACTCCTGAGAGTCCCTTGGACTGCAAGGAGATCCAACCAGTCCATTCTAAAGGAGATCAGCCCTGAGTATTCTTTGGAAGGAATGATGTTAAAGCTGAAACTCCAGTACTTTGGCCACCGCATGCGAAGAGTTGACTCACTGGAAAAGACTCTGGTGCTGGGAAGGATTGGGGGCAGGAGGAAAAGGGGACAACAGAGGATGAGATGGCTGGATGGCATCATTGACTTGATGAACGTGAGTTAGAGTGAACTCCAGGAGTTGGTGAGGGACAGGGAGGCCTGGCATGCTGCGATTCATCAGGTCACAAGAGGACATGACTGAGTGACTGAACTGAACTGAATGTATTTATTTCAACACTACTCTCTCAATTTGTCCAAGCCTCTCCTTCCCCTGCTGTGCACAAAGTCTGTTCTCTATGTTTCTATTTCTATTGCTGTCCTACAAATAGGTTCACCAGTATAATTTTCTAGATTCCATATACATGCATTAATATATGAGATTTATTTTTCTCTAACTTACTTATTCTCTATAGCAAGCTCTAGTTTAGCCACCTCACTAAAACTAATTCAAATTTGTTCCTCCTTATTGCTAATATTCCACTGTATATATGTATCATATCTTCTTTATCTATTAATCTGTCAATGGACATCAGATTGCTTTCATGTCCTGGCTACTGTAAATAATGCTGCAATGAACATTGAGGTACATGTGTCTTTTAGAATTGTGGTTTTCTAAGGGTATATGCCCAGTAGTGAGACTGATGGGTCATATGATAATTTTGGGCTTCCCAGGTGGCACTAGTGGTAAAGAATCCACCTGCCATTGCTGGAGACATGAATCATGGGTTCCAACCCTGAGTCAAGAAGATGCCTTATGGGAGGGCATGGCAACCATCTCCAGTAGTCTCTCTTGGAAAATCCCCATGGACAGAGGAACCTGGCGGGCTCCATTCCATAGGATTGAAAAGCATTGTAAATGACTGAAGCAACTTAACATGCACCATATGGTAATTTTATTCCTAGATTTTTAAAGGAGTCTCCACACTGTTCTCCACAATGGCTATATCATTTTATACTCCCCAACAGTGCCACAGGGTTTCCTTTCCTTGACATCCTCTCCAGCATATATTGTTTGTTGATTTTTTGATGATGGACGTTCTGACTGGTGTGAGGTGATTCTTCATTGTAGTTTTGATCTGCATTTCTCTAATAATGAGCAACAGGACTGGAAAAGGTCCCTTTTCATTCCAATCCCAAAGAAATGCAATGACAATGAATGCTCAAACTACCACACAATTGCACTCATCTCACGTTCCAGCAAAGTAATGCTCAAAATTCTCCAAGCCAGGCTTCAACAATTTGTGAACTGTGAACTTCCAGATGTTCAAGCAGGATTTACAAGAGGCAGAGAAGCCAGAAATCAAATTACAAACATCCGCTGGGTCATCAAAAAGCCAAGAGAGTTCTAAAAACATCTACTTCTGTTTTATTGACTATGTCAAACCCTTTGACTCTGTGGATCACAAAAAACTGGAAAATTCTGAAAAATATGGGAATACCAGACCACCTGACCTGCCTCCTGAGAAACCTGTATGTAGGTTAAGAATCATCAGTTAGAACTGGACATGGAACAACAGACTGGTTCCAAATAGGAAAAGGAGTATATCAAGGCTGTATATTGTCACCCTGCTTATTTAACTTACTTGCAGAGTACATCATGAGAAATTCTGGGCCAGATGAAGCAGAAGCTGGAATCAAGATTGCTGGGAGAAATATCAGTAACCTCAGATATGCAGATGACATCACCCTTATAGCAGAAAGTGAAGAAGTACTAAATAGCCTCTAAATAAAAGTGAAAAAGGAGAGTGCAAAAGTTGGCTTAAAGCTCAACAATCAGAAAATTCAGATCATGGCATCCAGTCCCATCACTTCAAGGCAAACAGATGGGAATACAGTGGAAACAGTGGCAGAATTTATTTTTGGGGGGCTCCAAAATCATTTCAGTTGGTGATTGCAGCCATGAAATTAAAAGACCCTTACTCCTTGGAAGAAAAGTTATGACCAACCTAAACAGCATATTGAAAAGCAGAGACATTACTTTGCCAACAAAGGTCTGTCTAGTCAAAGCTATGGTTTTCCAATAGTCACATATGGATGTGAGAGTTGGACTATAAAGAAAACTGAGCACTGAAGAAATGATGCTTTTGAACTGTGGTGTTGGAGAAGACTATTGTGAGTCCCTTGGACAGAATGGAGATGCAACTAATCCATCCTACAGGAAATCAGTCCTGAATGATTGTTGGAAGAACTGATGCTGAAGCTAAAACTCCAGTATTTTGGCCACTTGATGCCATGAACTGACTCATTGGGAAAGACCCTGATGCTGGGAAAGATTGAAGGTGGGAGGAGAATGGCATGACATAGGATGAGACGGTTGGATGACATCACAAACTCAATGGACATGAGTTTGAGTAAATTTCAGGAGTTGGTGATGGACAGGGAGGCCTAGCATGCTGCAGTCCATGGGTTCAAAAAGAGTCAGACGTAACTGAGTGACTGAATTGAACTGAACTGAATAATGAGCGATGTTGAGTGGTTTTTTTTGTTTTTGTTTTTGTTTTTTTTTTTCATGTGTTTATAAGCTATTTGGATGTCTTCTTTGGAGAAATGTCAGTTTAGATCCTCTGCCCATTTTTTGGTTGGGCTGTTTGTTCTTCTGCAGTTGAGCTACCTGAGCTGCTTATGTATTTTGGAGATTAATCCTTTGTCAGTTACTTCATTTTCAATTGTTTTCTCCCATTATGCTGATTTTATTTTTTAATGTTTGACACTATCATCTTTAAACCTTATCTTTAGCTCTTCTTCCTGTGTCCCACATATATAAAGCTGATGAAGAGGCCTGGGAGTTATTTCTCTAGCTTAAGTTGTATATTCAAATAATACAAGCAAGTCCCTTCCTATATGAGCCTTATCTTGGCCCCATCCTCTAAAACATTAAAAAAAAAAAAAAAAAACTAGGTAACTCTCCTTTGCTTGCTTTTTTAAAAAAATTTGGACCTGCTTGAGAGACTTGTGTTTTGCAAGAGATCTGAATTATATTTACCATCCTGATTTGTTTTGAGGACATGAAATGTGGTAGAAATTGGAGTTTTAAATGTTAGTTAAGAATGGTGTTATTTGCTAAATGTCAATGGTTTGTTGAAGTCTATTATCTTTGGTAGGTAATCATACAATTAAAATAGAGATCAAAATTCTATAGTAGAGGTAAGCACAAAGGAAGTTCCTAACTGTGAGATTGAAGTTAGAGAAGATTTCCCAGATGAATCACTTAAATTTTGTTTCTTTAATTGATACTTTTTTTTTTCTTTTTGGCCCTACCACATGGCATGTGGGAACTTAATCCCTGACCAGGGATTAGACCCATGCCTCCTAAAATGGAAGTGCAGGGTCTTAATTACTGGACTACCAGGGGATTCCCAATGACTTAAATTTTAAAAGATGAATAAGAGCCAGCTATACAAATAATTACTGTAGGATTATTGCAGGAAAATGGAATAGTAAGGAAAAAAATTTGAAGGCTTTGTTTGTAGAAGCAAATTCTTGAATCTATTAATTTCAAACAATTTATCATGGCTAGAAAGTCTATTTAAAGGTAAAGAGTGGTGATAGGTGAGACCATTTAATAGGGGCCAGAATGAGTAATCTTGTAAGGTTTTCTTTAGAGTTCAGATATTAAGGTAGTTTTTATTTTCAATATTATTCCACAACTACATAATAATGACTCTATCACACTTTATAAGTTGTTTAGAGTATCCAAACAACATTCGGGTTATGCTTCTCAACCAAAACAATTTTAACAGTTATGCTTCTTATATGTCAGAACAAAAATGTTTAACTAGCTAATTTTTTACTCAATGTGTTACAACTAAAAATAAGAATAATAATTATCAGGCACACAGTTATGCAATTCCAATATGATTTATGGTTATTCATATTAAAATATGTTCTGTTGCTTTTAACTGCTCTCTTGATATGTAAGATGGATCCAGCATTATGTTTTCCATTCCTTAGTCAAAAGAAACAAAAAAATATGATCCAAACTTCATTTGCTTACCTGTGTCTGGTGTTCTTCTCCATTTAGCTCTATACCCGTTTGTATAGATAATCACAGCCATATCCCTTGCTATGTTTAATGATATGGGAGTAGATGTGATATGTGCTTTTTTTCAGTGTGTGTCTTCCTAATAAGCAAACCTAGGTGATTATAAATTCTCAGTAGTGTAGCTGAGTGATGTAAACTAGATAATTGACCAGAAGATCCACAGAAGGCTTACAATAAGATAGAAAAACTCATTAAACCCCTGAGATTTCAGGGGTGTTAAGTCACTGAGATTTCAGAGTTTGTTGTGTTAGCATAACTTGCAATGATTAATCAAAAATAACATGAAAAACACATAAATGAAATAATAACTAGCAAAAAGAAAAACAAATGATAATGAAGATGATGATAATACTGGTGATAACATCTGAAATTTATGATGCTCTGCTGCTGCTGCTTAAGTCGCTTCAGTCGTGTCCGATTCTCTGCGACCCCATAGACGGCAGCCCATCAGGCTCCCCCGTCCCTGGGATTCTCCAGCAAGAACACTGGAGTGGGTTGCCAGTTCCTTAAGTCTCTCAGTCGTGTCTGACTCAGCGACCCCATGGACTGCCGCCTACCAGGCTCCTCCGTCCATGGGATTTTCAAGGCAAGAGTACTGGAGTGGGGTGCCATTGCCTTTTCCTTTATGATACTCACGTCTTCATTAATTTATTCATAATTTCAAGAAACATTACCTCATTTCTACTATCTGTAAACACTGAATTCAGACTACATCTCATGTTGAGGTGTCTGATATACAATATAGAAAAATATTTCATGTTATGTTTATAGTCAATTTAACAAAGGACTCAGATATTTAAAAAATTGCTGTGAATTAAAAAAGAGGAAACATTTGTATTCATACTATCAGGTAAAAGATAATGAATGGAATGACATTTGGTCTATGTCAGGTTTCTGATATCATCTACATTTACCAAACTTCTGAACCTATCTCTTCAGATATGATTTATCATAGAAAACAGATCTAATTACCGGATATCTCTCTCTGGTCATACTCCTAGTCATTCTTCTGTTTATGTGTACCCTTTCAATGCAAATTTTATTAAAATTAGATGATATCAAACAATATGCAAAACATTGTTATTCACTTTTCCTAAATATCTGCTTGCATAGCTCTTTCCTTTCAGATGCCAGCTTAAGTGGTACTTCTTTTTGAAAGACCCACTTTTAACACTTTTATTTTCTTGTTCAAATTGATAACTGACATATCACATTAGATTTTTAAATGTATGTTTACTGTCTGTCTCTTTCTCTTGAATATAGTCTATGAAGCTAGGTACTCTATATGGTACCCTATCTCCAGCTCTAGATCAGTCCTTGCTGAGTAGTATTTACTGAGTAAATTAATAAACAAAAAAAGATAAATATCTGTAATTAATATTTACAGCTTTTCACTTGAAGATTAAAAGTACACCATTCTCTATCTTCAGTGACTAACATTGTATATTTAAGGGTACACTTTTCTTTTCCTTAGAAGTGAAATATATTTAAAAATTGATGGCTAACATATCTCAATAAATCACATAATGCGTCTTTTCAATATTCTTACATATTTCAAATGAGTATCAAGATATAAATGGGTAAGCTGGCATCTTTTTTTTTTCATTTGAGAACTTTGCAACCTTAAATCAAGTAAAAGCAGTGCATTTCTGTGTAGTTTTAAAACACAGCTGGAACTGTTTACTCTCTAGAGAAGTTTTGATTACAGATATAGACTGTGCTTCTCCTTTCCAATCTCCTAAATAAAGCAGAGCAATGAAATTTATGAAGTGAGTCAAGGAAGTGAATAGGAGCAGAGAAAATTAATAGCACTGTTGTTTCTTTGTTTAACTTGATATGTCTAAATATAGTATAAATTAATTGGATGAACTTGAATAAGATATAAACTGAATATTTGATTATTTATTCTGGTTCTTCAATTTTCTATTAGGTGCATGTACACATATGACTTAGGGGGAAAATGAATTCTCTATCACCCGAGTCTTTTGGTTTGAATGCAATAGCACCGTACTTAAGTTATCTAAGATCTAATATTTTCAACTTACCGATACCCAAGGAACTGGAAAAGTATATTATTCTCTCAGCAGGCTTCATGGAGAATTAGGAAATATAGACACAAGGCAACTCTAGTAGATCAGAAGTAGTTCTATTATAACGTATGGAACAGACAGAGCATGTACACACACATGAACACACAACTTAATCAGGTATCCTTTTAACCTAGAACTTCCTAACCTAATGAGTCATGATCGCTATTTGTCTTGATAATTTATTCCTACTCTACTAATCATTAATTATTATAATTTGCTTCTTGTATCAAAAATTTTTACTTTTCCATGGCTTCTCATTTTGTGCACTGATAACACGAAATGCTGGGGTTGAGGAGAAACAGCAGTTCTCATTCACTGCTGTGAAAATGTAAAATGGTGAAGTCACTTTGTAAGACAGTTGGTAGTATTTTACAAAACTAAGCATCCTCTTATATGATGTAGAAATTGCCTTCCTTGATATTTGCCCAAAGGAGTTAAAACTTATTTCCCACACAAAACCCCATACATGCATGTTTATAATAGCTTTCTTCCTAACTGCCAAAACTTGGAAGCAATCAAGATACTCTTCAGTAGGTGAATGGATAAATACATTATAGCATAGCCAAATAATGGAATATTATTCAGCACTGAAAATATGAGCTATCAAATCATAAAAAGACATGAAGGAAACACATGCATACTGATAAGTGAGAGAAAACAATCTGAATAGGCCTCCTACTGTATATATATGTCCAATTATTTGACAGTCTGGAAAAGGTAAAACTATTATTTTATAGATGAAAGAGAAAGATTAATGATCATTAGGGATGGCTGGGAGTGAGGGATTAATAGGTGGAGCACAGAGGATATTTAGGGCAGTGAAAATACTCTATATAACACTGTACTGATAGATAAGTGTCATTGTATATTTGTCCAAACCCAGAGAATGTATCTTCACCTCTGGTAGCTCAGACAGTAGGAAATCTGCTGGCAATGAGGGGGACCTGGGTTCGATCCCTGGATCAGGACAATTCCCTGGAGAAATGGCAACCCACTCCAGTATTCTTTCCTGGAGAATCCCAACGACAGAGGAGCCTAGCAGGCTATAATCATGGGGTCACAAAGAGTCAGCCATGACTGAGTGACTAACACTAGAAAATGTATTTGGTTGGTCAAAAACTTTGCTCAGGTTTTTCCGCATGCTGTAAGGCTTTGCTGTGCTTAGTTGCTCAGTTGTGTCCAACTCTTTGTAACCCAATGTCCTGCCAAGCTTCTCTGTCCATGGGGATTCTCCAGGCAAGAATACTGGAGTGGGTTGACATGTCCTTCCCATGCTGTAGGACTAACCCAATACTCTAACCAAAGTGAATTCAAAAGTAAACTATGGACTCTCAATGATTTTATCTGTCAGTATAGGTGCATCAATTATAGGAAATGTGCCCTTTGGTGAGGAATGTTGCTAATGAGGGAAACTATTCATGTGTTAGTGCATGGGATATATGGACAATATCTGTAGTTTCCAATTTTGCTGTAACTCTAGAACTGCTTTAAACATTAAAATTAAAAATAAAATAAATCATCTAGATAAGGCAAATAAGAGTTTTCTGGTGAATGATTAAGTAATCAAAAAGTCAAGATGCATAGATACAAACTTTATTTTACAAAATTATAATAGTGCCCATTACATGTTCTCTTGAAAGTAGCACTCTTACAAGTAATGTGAGTTTCATGAAGGTATTTATTTTGGGTTAACCAGAATTTTCATAGGCTATGTATTATTGTGTTGGAAATGTGTATTGTTAGTTTACTGAATGAGAATTTATTTATAATGTAAAACAGTGAATTCAGGACAATGAACTTCAAATATCCTGTTTTTGATTTTTAGGAAAGTGCTACATATTTTTACACAAATGGTTGACATCATTAGAATGAAACTCTGTATGGAGTGTAAAGTAGTTTTATTTTAAATTAGATATCATTAGCCCTAATTACTTTCTTCTCATTGTTTTCTTTACATCACATACTTTTATTTCATTTTCTGTCAATGTGACAATAAGCAAGTGGCAAAACCTATCTCAACTATGAATTCCTTATCTATAAAATTGGGAATTAATTATTGCAAAGTTCTTAGAAGTTCAGTTCAATCACTCAGTCGTGTTCGACCCTTTGTGGCCCCATGAATTGCAGCACGCCAGGCCACCCTGTCCATGACCACATCCCAGAGTTACCCAAACTCTTGTCCATCAGGTAGGTGATGCCATCCAGCCATCTCATCCTCTGTCGTCCCTTTCTTCTCCTGCCCTCAATCCCTCCCAGCATCAAAGTCTTTTAAATGAGTCGACTCTTCTCATGAGATGGCCAAAGTACTGGAGTTTCAGCTTTAGAATCAGTCCTTCCAAAGAACACCTAGGACTGATCTCCTTTAGAATGGACTGGTTGGATCTCCTTGCAGTCCAACGGACTCCCAAGAGTCTTCTCCAACATCACAGTTCAAAAGCATCAATTCTTCAGCGCTCAGCTTCTTCACAGTCCAACTGTCACATCCATACGTGACCACCGGAAAAACCATAACCATGACTAGATGGATGTTTGTTGCAAAATAATGTCTCTGCTTTTTAATATGCTATTTAGGTTGGTCATAATTTTCCTTCCAAGGAATAAGTGTCTTTTACTTTCATGGCTGCAATCACCATCTGCAGTGTTTTTGGTGCACCCAAATAAAGTCTGATACTGTTTCCATTGCTTCCCATCTATTTGCCATGAAGTGATGGGACCGGGTGCCATGATCTTTGTTTTCTGAATGTTGAGCTTTAAGCCAACTTTTTCACTCTCCTCTTTCACTTTCATCAAGAGGCTTTTTAGCTCTTCTTCACTTTCTGCCATAAGGGTGGTGTCATTGCATATCTGAGGTTATTGATATTTCTCCCAGCAATATTGATTCCAGCTTGTGCTTCTTAGAGCCCAGCATTTCTCATGATGTACTCTGCATAGAAGTTAATAAGCAGGGTGACAGTATACAGCCTTGACATACTCTTTTTTCTATTTGGNGCATATCTGAGGTTATTGATATTTCTCCCAGCAATATTGATTCCAGCTTGTGCTTCTTAGAGCCCAGCATTTCTCATGATGTACTCTGCATAGAAGTTAATAAGCAGGGTGACAGTATACAGCCTTGACATACTCTTTTTTCTATTTGGAACCAGTCTGTTTTTCCATGTCCAGTTCTAACTGTTGTTTCCTCACCTGAATTATAGCTATTTCAAGAGGCAGGTCAGGTGGTGTGGTATTCCCATCTCTTTCAGAATGTTCCACAGTTTATTGTGATCTACACAGTCAAAGGCTTTGGCATAGTCAATAAATGAGAAGTAGATATTTTTCTGGAACTCTCTTGCCATTTCCATGATCCAGCGGATGTTGGCAATTTGATCTCTGGTTCCTCTGCCTTGTCTAAAACCAGCTTGAACATCTGGAAGTTCACGGTTCACGTATTGCTGAAGTCTGGCTTGCAGAATTTTGAGCATTACTTTACTAGCATGTGAGATGAGTGTAATTGTGCAGTAGTTTGAGCATTCTTTGGCATTGCCTTTCTTTGGGATTGGAATGAAAGCTGACCTTTTCCAGTTTGTGGCCAGTGCTGAGTTTTCCAAATTTGCTGGCATATTGAGTGCGGCACTTTCACAGCATCATCTTTCAGGATTTGAAAGAGCTCAACTGGAATTCCATCACCTCCAGTAGTTTTGCTCATAGTGATGCTTTCCAAGGCCCACTTGACTTTACATTCCAGGATGTCTGTCTCTAGGTGAGTGATCACACCATCGTGATTATCTGGATCATGAAGCTCTCTTTTGTATAGTTCTTCTGAGTATTCTTGCCACCTCTTCTTAATATCTTCTGCCTCTGTTAGGTCCATACCATTTCTGTCCTTTATCGAGTCCATCTTTGCATGAAATATTCCCTTGCTATCTCTAATTTTCTTGAAGAGATCTCTAGTCTTTCCCATTCTGTTGTTTTCCTGTATTTCTTTGCATTGATGGCTGAGGAAGGCTTTCTTTTCTCTACTTGCTCTTCTTTGGAATTCTGCATTCAGATGCTTATATCTTTCCTTTTATCCTTTGCTTTTCACTTCTCTTCTTTTCACAGCTATTTGTAAGGCCTCCCCAGACAGCCATTTTGGTTTTTTGTATTTATTTTCCATGGGGATGGTCTTGATCCCTGTCTCCTGTACAATGTCATGAACCTCCATCCACAGACATCAGGCACTCTATCTATCCGATCTAGTCCCTTAAATCTATTTCTCACTTCCACTTTATAATCATAAGGAATTTGATTTTAATATCTTAAAGTTTTACTGCTAATGGCATTTTTATTATTATTGTTATGATCATTGCTCCTGGATTATGGCAAAACTAGAATGTGTGTTTTTGAAATGCCCAAATCACACACATAAAATATTCAAAATTCCAATAATTAAAAGGATTATAAAATTTTAGAAAGTCAAATAGAATTTCCTCATGAAACTTAACATGCTTTGACTGGGTTATTTTAGAAGAGTTAACGGAGAGAATGTTAACAGAGCAGAAGGCAGTATGTAGAGAAGGCCTGATAACTGATTTCTATATCTAGACCTAAGGATTTAGAAGAAAAAGCAGGTACCAGAGCTGAGGGAGAGAGAGAGAGCTCTGTGGAGAGGCTGCTTGACGGTAACTGTGCTTTTACTCACACAAAAGTGTACATGAAATCTGTAGTAAACCCAAAGGAGTGGAAGATCTGGAACAAATAATCAGACTTACTAACATCGCTCCCTCTGATTTCCTGATAGTTTGGATTCAAATTGATTAAATCTAAATTTTACCCAAAATATGATAGCATCCTCAGTTTTCTAGAACCATCAATGGAAGGAGGAAAGTGCTGAGCTGAACTTAAGAGAATAATAGATATTACCCACTACCTTTATTTTAAAGTAATTATCTGATTAATACAGTTCTGAAATATCTTTTTTTTTTTTTTGGTAGAAAAAGCTAGGTAAATACCAGTCTCTAAAACTTAGTACGTTTAATAGATTGGACAGAACTAGGTAAAGTTATTAAATGTTGCTATTATATAAGAAAAAATACGTGTTTTACATTGGGGGAAATGGTTTTTTAATGGTGAAAAAGTGAAGTCGCTCAGTTGTGTCCGACTCTTTGCGACCCCATGGACTGTAGCCTACCAGGCTCCTCTGTCTGTGTGATTTTCCAGGCAATACTGGATTGGATTGCCATTTCCTTCTCCAGGGGATCTTCCCAACCAGGGATCGAACCCGGGTCTCCTGCATTGTAGACAGCTGCTTTACCGTCTGAGCCACCAGGGACGTGTTGGTGGATTTGTTTACTTGTATAATGAAACTTCTAATTTTATGGCTTTGAGTATCTATAGGTTATTTCTCTTTTTAAAGTTTATCTTTTGGCGGGGTGAATCAAATTGTTTTATCTAGCAAATTAACTCTTTCAATATTCACTAGATAACAATATTTACTATCTTTATTGAAATCCACAGTAACTTGTATTTCATTAGTTATTCATCAATATTATTTTACACTATTATTTAGGTTTCAAAGGGTTATTTTTCTGTTTAAAAACAACTTTTGCTTTCTGCACATTTCTAATTATTATTAATTAAAATATCAAATTGAAAATTCATGTTCATCCCCGTGCACCAGTCCTAAGTATCCTGCATCCTGCATCTAACATAGACTGGCACCTCGTTTCTTACATGATAGTATACATGCTTCAATGCCACTGTCCCAAATCATCCCACACTCTCCCTCTCCCTCAGAGGCCAAAAGTCCGTTCTATATGTCTGTGTCTCTTTTGTTGTCTCACATACAGGGTCATCATTGCTATCTTTCTAAATTCCATATATATATGTCAGTATACTGTATTGGTGTTTTTCTTTCTGGCTTAAATCACTCTGTATAATTGGCTCCAGTTTCATCCATCTCATTAGAACTGATTCAAATTTATTCTTTTTAATGGCTGTGTAATACTCCATTGTGTATGTGTGCCACTTACAAAAAAAAGAGTTAAAGTGAAAAAATAAAAATAAAAAAATAAAATTCATGTTCATTATTCAAATAATACTTGAAATAAAAATGCTCTATGTGAAAAAACATAAGCATCAATATTAAATATTATTAATGAAGCTGATAAAACTAACAATCAATGCAGATAAATAGGGTACAGATAGCACAGTTGGTTAATATTAAATTTAATTATAAAATAATGTTTAAAGTAAGTCAATAGAATTTTTTTCACTTCCTCAACCACTTTCTACCACACCCACCATGTACAATCTCAACCACTGATTGTCTTAAAATGTATGTTTTTCCCTACTGAGAGTTGTGGATAAACAGTGTTGAAGAAAAAATTGAGATGGTTCTTCCACAAATAATTAGTTCCAAACTGAAATAAGCTAACTTATATGGTACACAATATATCTATATGTTTTTCTGTTTCTAAATTCCAGGAATCTCTGCAGGCATATCAAAATTTCTTCTTGATATTCAAGCCCACTTCAAAATCCTTTTCTTCTCAATCTCAGTAGATGGCTTTAAGTATAATTTATTCATAGGGAATATAAATATAATCAGGTCTAAAAACCCTCCAAGTCCATTCCCTCTGCACTCACCATATAAAAATTAGTTTTCTACTGTCCCCCCAAAAATTTCAAAATTTTTAGAAATAAAACTTCAGCACATTTAAATCAGTATTATAAGCTATTCAAAAATTACATCTATTGTAAACACATAGTGGAGAAGGCAATGGCAACCCATTCGAGTACTCTTGCCTGGCAAATTCCATGGACAGAGGAGCCTGGGAAGCTGCAGTTTTTGGGATCGCTAGGAGTCAGACATGACTGAGTGACTTCACTTTCACTTTTCACCTTCATGCATTGGAGAAGGAAATGGCAACCCACTCCAGTGTTCTTGCCTGGAGAATCCCAGGGACTGGGGAGCCTGGTGGGCTGCCGTCTCTGGGGTCGCACAGAGTCGGACAAGACTCAAGCAACTTAGCAGCAGCAGCAGCAAACACTTAGAAATCAGGTAGTATATAAAATTAACACATTTTAAATGTTTTCAAGGAAGTAAAGAAAATATTTTGGCTCCAAACAAAGTAGGGCTACTGTGTAAATAAATCCTGAATATTCACTGGAAGGACTGATGCTGAAGATGAAACTCCAATACTTTGACCAGCTGATGCCAAGAACTGACTCGTTTAAAAAGACCCTGATGCTGGGAATGATTGAAGGTGAGGGGAGAAGGGGACGACAGAGTATGAGATGGTTGGATGGCATCACAAACTCAATGGACATGAGTTTGAGTATACTCCAGGACTTGGTGATGGACAGGGAGGCCTGGTGTGCTACAGTCCATGGGATCACAAAAAGTTGGGTGCAACTGAGCAACTGAACTGAACTGAGCTGGCTGTGTAAGCTGCCTATCATTCCAATTGACTTTTTTTTTTTTTTTTTAAAGATGAGTTTTAAGGCAGCTTTTATTTATTTTTATTTTTTTAACAATATATTTCACTGAACTCAATTCACCCAAAATATTACCATTTAAAAGTTAATCAATATAAAATAGTTAACCAGGTACTTTACAATCATTTTTTCCCCTCAATAAGCTTTCAAAATCCGATATGTAATTTATACTCACATTCATCTCAGTTTGGACTAACTATATTTCCAATGCTCAAAAGACATTCGTTGTTAGTTTCCACTTTGATAGCAGATGTAGACTCTCCACTGTTTCCTCTATACCTGTGACTATTTCAGTCATCACTAGTCACACTTCACTGTGTTTTGTTTATATATCTCTCTTCTATTTTTTTTTTAACTTTATTTTACTTTGCAATACTCTATTGGCTTTGCCATACATCGACATGAATCCAACACAGGTGTACATGAGCTCCCAATCCTGAATCCCCCTCCCACCTCCCACCCCACAACGTCTCTCTGGATCATCCCCGTGCACCAGACCCAAGCATCCTGCATCCTGCATCGAACATAGACTGGCGCCTCATTTCTTACATGATACTATACATGCTTCAAAGCCATTCTCCCAAATCATCCCACCCTCTCCCTCTCCCTCAGATGCCAAAAGTCCATTCTATATGTCTGTGTCTCTTTTGTTGTCTCACATACAGGGTCATCATTACTATCTTTCTAAATTCCATATATATGTGTCAGTATACTGTATTGGTGTTTTTCTTTCNCCTCGGAGCAGGAGGGTGCCGGGGAACACCAGCAGGAGAAGCAGCAGCAGGCGGCGGAGGGACCTCATGGCGCGGCCGCTCCGGCGTCCAGGGCCCGACCGCGAAAACTCTTGGCCGCTCCGGCGCGAATGGCGTTACTCTTCATCCGGGCTCCGGGGGAGGGGCGGGACACGCACCGCGCACGGCCCTCGTCACGCCCCTCGTCACGCCCCTCCTACGTGGAGGGGCGGGGCACGCACCACGGGTGGCCCTTGCCACGCCCCTTCCCGACTTGGCTGCTCGGTCCGAGCGGTGGGGGAGTGCAGGTGGCCCCGGGAGTCACGTGACAGGTTGCCAGGCCCTCCGAGATTCCCGCGAGACCTCCGAGAATCCCGCGAGAGTCCGCCTCCTATCACGCCCAAGGGCTGCCAGTGACTTGCGCTCTCGTCACTCGCCGCGCGCTTCCATCCCTTCCTCCCAGTTAACGGTTCCTTTATTTGACTGACGATCAGCTTGGAAGTCTTTGTGCAATTGAAGAGTAATGCCGCTTAATATAAGGAACATGAACTGCCTGTTTTACAGACTATGCCAAAGCCTTTGACTGTGTGGATCACAATAAATTGAAAAATTCTGAAAGAGATGGGAATACCAGACCACCTGACCTGCCTCTTGAGAAACCTATATGCAGGTCAGGAAGCAACAGTTAGAACTGGACATGGAACAGACTGGTTCCAAATAGGAAAAGGAGTACGTCAAGGCTGTATATTGTCACCCTGCTTAATTAACTTATATGCAGAGTACATCATGAGAAACGCTTGGCTGGAGGAAGCACAAGCTGAAATCAAGATTGCTGAGAGAAATATCAATAACCTCAGATATGCAGATGACACCACCCTTATGGCAGAAAGTGAAGAGGAACAAAAAAGCTTCTTGATGAAAGGGAAAGTGGAGAGTAAAAAAGTTGGCTTAAAGCTCAACACTCAGAAAACTAAAGATCATGTCATCTGGTCCCATCACTTCATGGAAAATATATGCTGAAACAGTAGCTGACTTTATTTTGGGGGGCTCCAAAATTACTGCGGATGGTGACTGCAGCCATGAAATTAAAAAACGATTGCTCCTTGGAAGCAAAATTATGGCAAACCTTGGCAGCATATTAAAAAGCAGAGACATTACTTTGTCAACAGAGGTCCGTCTAGTCAAGGCTATGGTTTTTCCAGTGGTCATGTATGGATGTGAGAGTTGGACTATAAAGAAAGCTGAGTGCCAAAGAACTGATGCTTTTGAACTGTGGTGTTGGAGAAGACTCTTGAGAGTCTTTTGGACTGCAAGGAGGTCCAACATGTCCGTAGTAAATGAAATCAGTCCTGGGTGTTCATTGGAAGGACTGATGTTGAAACTGAAACTCCAGTACTTTGGCCACCTGATGCGAAGAGCTGACTCATTAGAAAAGACCCTGATGCTGGGAAAGATTGAGGGCAGGAGAAGACGGGGATGCCAGAGGATGAGATGGTTGGATGGCATCACAGACTCAATGGACATGAGTTTGGGTAAACTCCGGGAGTTGCTGATGGACAGGGAGGCCTGCCGTGCTGTGGTTCATGGGGTCGAAAAGAGTTGGACACGACTGAATGACTGAACTGACTGACTGATTGAACTGCCTGTGTGTGGCACTGAAAAGCAAGAATATGCTTTGGAATATGATTGTTAAAAAAAAGTACAAAGCATAAAAAATACACATTGGAAAATCTTGTTTCCGCACACCTCCCACCCTTGCAGACACCCTCGTCCACAGTTAAACAGTGAGAGTTCTTAAATTCTTACCTGACAGTCCAGTGGTACAAGTCACCTAGTACAGTGCGTACCGCAGAGCAAGCATTTAGGAAATACATACCATGGGCAGCAGTGGCTGTACTCTTTGCTTCTCTTCTCGTGTGGACTTTAGGTTGCTACCAGCCATCGGTATGTCATGCAATCAAATAATGTGAGCTCCAGGTACCAGTGGACGAGACCTTCCGGAGAAGTCACAGGGATGATGAAACAAGCTAACCCTTGGTGTGCTCACTGTTGCCAATCCCTGTCATTCAATCGCTGAAAATATTTATAAGCTGGGTATTGTTAACTGAGACACATTAAGCTTAGGAACTTCCCCAAGGCTTAAAAGCTAGTCTAGTGGCAGATGCTAAGATTTGAACCTGGCAGTCTGATTCCAGTAGTGGACACAGGACTGGAAAAGATCAATTTTCATTCCAATCCCAAAGAAAGGCAAAGCCAAAGAATGTTCAAACTACCACACAATTGCACTCATATCGCACACTAGCAAAGCAATGCCCCAAATTCTCCAAGCCAGGCTTCAATACTACGTGAACTGAGAACTTCCAGATGTTCAAGCTGGATTTAGAAAAGGCAGAGGAACCAGAGATCAAGTTGCCAACATCCGCTGGGTCATAGAAAAAAATAAGAGAATTCCAGAAAAACATCTATTTCTGCTTTATTGGCTATGCCAAAGCCTTTGACTGTGTGGATCACAGTAAACTGTGTAGAATTCTTAGAGAGAGGAATACCAGGCCACCTTACCTGCCTCCTGAGAAACCTGTATGCAGGTGAAGAAGCAACAGTTAGAAGCAAACATGAAACAATGGACTGGTTCCAAATTGGGAAAAGGAGTTCCTCAAGGCTGTACACTGTCACCCTGCTTATTTAACTTAAATGCAGAGTACGTCATTGGAAATGCCAGGCTAGATGAAGCACAAGCTGGAATCAAGATTGTTGGGAGAAATATCAATAATCTCAGATATGCAGATGACACCGCCCTTATGGCAGAAAGCAAAGAGGAATTGAAGAGCTTCTTGATGAAAGTGAAAGAGGAGAGTGAAAAAGTTGGATTAAAACTAAACATTCAAAAAACTAAAATCATGGCATCCAGTCCATCACTTCATGACAAATAGATGGGGAAACAACGGAAACAGTGACAGGCTTTATTTTCTTGGGCCCCAAAATCACTGCAGATGGTGACTGCAGCCATGAAATTAAAACATGCTTGCTCCTTGGAAGAAAAGCTATGACCAACCTAGACAGCATACCAAAAAGCAGAGACATTANACGGAAACAGTGACAGGCTTTATTTTCTTGGGCCCCAAAATCACTGCAGATGGTGACTGCAGCCATGAAATTAAAACATGCTTGCTCCTTGGAAGAAAAGCTATGACCAACCTAGACAGCATACCAAAAAGCAGAGACATTAACTTTGCCAACAGAGGTCCATCTAGTCAAAGCTCTGGTTTTTCCAGTCTTCATGTGTGGATGTGAGAGTTGAGTATGTATGGATGTGAAAGAAAGCCAATTGCCAAAGAATTGATGCTTTTGAACTGTGGTGTTGGGGAAGACTCTTGAGAGTCCCTTGGACTGCAAGGAGATCAAACCAGTCAATTCTAAAGGAAATCAGTTCTGAATATGCTGAAGCTGAAACTCCCAATACTTTGGCCACCTAATGCAAAGAACTGACTCATTGGGAAAGATCCTGATGCTGGGAAAGATTGAGAGCAAGAGGAGAAGGGGACAACAGAGGATGAGATGGTTGGATGGCATCACCGACTCGATGGACATGAGTTTGAGCAAGCTGCAGGAGTTGGTGATGGACAGGGAAGCCTGCCATGCTGCAGTCTAAGACTGAGCAACTGAACTGAACTGAGTCTAATTCCAGACTTCAAGCTTCACTGGCCTAAGACATCTGCTGCTTTTTCCTGCACTGGCTCTGCTCAAACTGTTGGTCTCTATATGTCATCCTGCTGTGTATTTAGAATCACCTCTTCTCTCTGTCCCTGGCCCAGGGCTATCTCCCTGACTCTCTTCCCTTCAGAGGGCTCATTTCTGGCAGAGGACTTTCATTCCTGATGTTAAAGAGATCTCTAGTAAGATCTGTGGCTCCAGTTCTCAGGATGTGTTTCTTCAGAGGCTGAACATACGAGGATAATGCAGTTTAGGCTTAAACTGGGACTTCGATTCTAGTTTTATTATTAAATGGTTACTAATAGACTTTTATTTGGGACTGGAATTTTAGACAGTTGGCCACTAAAGGTGCAACAGGGACAAAGTGTGCCTTCTTGGGGGTGGGATTGATGTGAAAATCAGATCATACAAACAGAAAACAGAGAGATCTGTGTGACTGTCCAACTGGCGTGAAAATAAAAAGCAGTAGCCTATGACTCATTGAAGTAAAATCCTAGCCCTGACCTGGGTACCCACAAATTCTGCACTGTTGCCATTTCTCTCCCTGTAATGAGCAGCATTCCCTGGGTACCCACCCAGAGCCCGCCCTCTCGCGGGATCCCCATACCTCTATTTTTTCTCTCTCTTGCTTCCTTATCTACCTCCTTGAAGATCTGTGTTTTCCAGAAATATACCGCACCCTGGTTATTCCCATTCTTACAGCTCAGGCAAACTCACCGTGGATTCTCTACTTCTGTTATTTTACTTCGTTGGAATTTGTTTACGAGCAGAGCTTTCTTTTTCTTTGATTTCCTAAGATTTCCCTCAGCATCATTAGATGCTGTCTGTTAAACCCTGGTTTTTGTTCTGGGTGTTCCCCCAGGCAGCAGAGTAGCTAAAGAACTTTCTCCTGGTCTTAAGCCTTAGCTCAAGGACCACGTCCTCAGTGAGGCTCACCCTCACTCCCAGCTTAAAATTACAACCCCCAGCCCTTCCCTTACACTCTCAATTTCTTTTCTCTGTTCTCTCTCCTTTTTTTTTTTATAGCTCCTTTTGTCTTCTAACACAATGTACAGTTTATTACATCGCCTGTCTGTCACATGTTGGGACCAGGGATTTTTGTACCTTTAGTCAATGATATAGAACAGTGCCTGACATTGGTGGTAACTCAGAAAATATCTGTTGCATTTGTTGTATTATTACAAGTGACATCTTTCCTTCACAAATTTGCAATCTAAGTTCAACTGTAGACCTAATAAGAAGTGAAAAACTATTAAGAAAAAAAAAAGAAGTTACGTTTATTATATGCAAGCAAAGACTTCTGTGGTCTTTCACCCAGCAAGGACATCCTGACCGCCTCCCTGTTTCACTCTCAGAGCTAAAGATCACCTATCCTTTTCATTCGTCTTTGAAATCGCTTTGCATACATAACTTCCCTTTTGTTTCCTCTGTCATTATTTTTGTTTCTGGCCTCCATTTTTCTTGTAGCATCTTATCTGGTACTTTGGGTTCTAGCATCACCCACCATCACTACCCTGCATACATCACTATTCAAAATGCATAATGGTTTTTTTTGGCCATGCGGCATGGTTTGTGGGTCTTAGTTCCCCGACTAGGGATTGAACCCAGGCCGTTGGCAGTGACAACATGCAGTCCCAACCACTGGACCACCAGGGAAGTCCCTCAAAATGCATAATCAATCACATTACTCCTCCATGTAAAATCACTCAGAGCTTCTCACAAGGATAAGGTTCACACTTCTTCACATGGCATGGAAGATTACTGATGATCATGGTCATCTCCTGCTGTATGAAGAAAGCAGGTTTAAGATTTTACCTGTGGTTCAGAAAGTATCACAGAGTACCTCGGGCCGCTGTGCTATGTGAGAGGAGCTTCCCCTTCTGGCTACCTGGGGAACATCTAGTCAGCGAGAAGGATCGGGCTCAGGCATCATCACTTCTGTAAAACCTGCGCTGAGGTTTTCTCATCATCTAGTCCAGGGCAATTCATCTATGCTTCTAGAGCATCCCAGATGGTCAGAGCCAGGTGCCAATCCAGAAAAGAGTCAACTATGCATCTCCCCCATACATCGTGTGGTCCTTGGCCATCTCTGCCATCTCTCAGTTGGTAAAGAATCCACCTGCAATGTCGGAGACCCCAGTTCAATTCCTGGGTTGGGAAGATCCCCTGGAGAAGGGAAAGGCTACCCACTCCAGTATTCTGGCCTGGAGAATTCCATGGACAGTCCATGGGGTCGCAAAGAGTCAGACATGACGGAGTGACTTTCACTTTCACTGTGGCATCGAACACAGAGGCTGTTCACGTGGTTTGTTGAAAGTCACTAAGTGTTTATAGGGAGAAGCCCTGGCTTAGATGCTGCGTCCCTGAGCCATGTGCCAAAGGAGGTGTGTTCACCGTGAGATAGCCTGGAGGTGAAGGTCATGAACATCTAATAGCGCACGTGGTGAGTGCCTCACTTAGGCACAGCTCTGCTTGTGGACAGCCTGTGTTAACCTGTCCCTTCCAAAGATCTCACCACGTGTGTATGCAGATTCCAGGTGCTGTGTTAGCCATCACAATATTTGTCTTTCTTGTAGCACACCTCAACTTTCCCTAGAGAACCCCATGGAACTAATAATAATGTCTCTTTTTAAAACTTGATCACTCCCAAAGCTCTCAGGGCTTACATTTTTCAAATGAAGCATGATTATAGCTGCAACTTCCTGTGCATTTCTCGTGGTTTGTCTTAAAGTGTATTGCAACTTCTTAAATCTGAGAAATTAACTTTGTTTCAACATTCACATAAGATATAAAATTCCTCAACAAAAATAATATCAATAATAATACTTTAAAAAAATTATTCATCGCTTCCTTTGGGGCCAGATATAGATTCTCCATATATTTCCCCCTTGTACTTATCTGCCTAATTTAAGTGCAAAGCTAATTTCAGTGAGATAAAATAATTTCTTCCCTTCCATTCAAGGTATATCTTCATTCAATAATTATACCTCCACCCTGGCTCTGAGATTTATCAAAAAGATAATATATTTGTTATGTACATTCATTTTTCCAATACATGTTACAAAGTCAGCTTCTCTGGTTCATTTTGTTAAACTCAGAACTAATTCCTCAAAATATGTTAAGGTGGAAGTTACAAGGGTGAGATCTCCTGTCACCTGGGTTTTACTTCCAAACGATTTCAGCGTTAGTCTTTTTAAATTTGATTGACAGTAGGGAGAGTGTGCCTGGCCAGAGAGGAAAACAAAGTTGGGATGAGATAAGAGAACAATTTCATGATGTTATGAAAGGCCTGGCAACAGGCTTTCCCGGTGGCTCAGTGGTAGAGAGTCCGCCTGCCAGTACAGGAAACGTGGGTTTGATCCCTGGGTCAGGAAGGTCCCCTGGAGAAGGAAATGGCAAGCCACTCCAGGATTCTTGCTGGGAGAATTTCATGGTCACAGGAGCCTGGCAGGCTGCAGTCCATGGAGTTGAAAAGAGTCAGACATGACTTAACGTCTAAACAACAATAATACAAGACGGGTGTGCTGGAAGAATGAAAACTGGCAGATATTCAGGAAAGAAGACACTGTATTCACTTGTTTTTGTTATATAAGAATGTGTTTGATTAGTCACAGGAAGAAACTAGAAGAAAAATAATCACTTTTTTTGGATTGTAAAGTTTCACTACTTATACAGACTTTAATGTATCATTTGTGTGGATTGATCTGGATACAGTACTTAGTAATGACTCTGCTCCTGGAGAGGCTGACAAAAATGATTAACTGTTAATCTTCAGTTCTGTTTAATCTAAAGCATTTCTATTTCCTTCTAAAATAACTGACATCTAAAAATGAAAAGAAAAAAATGTTTCTTAAGTTTGCAGGACAGACATTTGGGAGCAGAAGAGCTAACTCTTGATTACATGTGGAATTCTTGATCACATACAGAACTCCTTTTCCATAAACAGCACGTTCTTGGTTACATACCAAAAAACAGGTGTGAGGAAAACCTACAGATAAACTCCACAGATAATACTAATACTATATTTTAATCAACATTTTTGTTTCAAACCGTTGGGACATCAAAGGGACTAATACAATTAAGGGAGGGGCTTCCAATTGCGGGACCAACGGTAATCACAGCCCAGAGGCCCTTATCTGGGGCAGAGGGGTAAGCTGTGCTGAACATTACTGAAATATAACTTTAGGGACTCTTATTTAATCTTGTGTAATTTGACAATGGCATGCAAATATCGCATTCTTTATAATGATCATCAATCAGCATGACCTACCACGGTCAGGAGCTTCGGATGACTTCTCGGTCTGCAGAAAACAGAAAGAATAACGTCAAACAAAACAGGAACAGGTGGCGGTGGGGGTGGAGGAGGGTTAAAACAGAGACCTGGTAAATGTCGAATTAATTCCTTAGGAACTGGGCCAGAGAGAGTTCCATTCTAACATCCTAAGATGGTCCCAATCAGCCCCCTAGGGTTTGGGCATACACCTTGCAGCACTGAATACTGAGAGCTGAGAGTCTCTATTAATAACAGATTATGAGATTTCATACCAGTGGAAGAAAATCTGATCATGAGATCTGGGTAAGCTGTTTTATTGTAAACTAAATCTTTAGTCCATTATCTGTATAGTATTTTTCTTAGAAATGATCATATGTCCTCTGAGGGCAGTGAACCTTGCTTTGCAATTCAGGTCCTACAAAAAGACATGGAGCAACTATTTCACGCTGGGCAAAATACCAAGCATTTTTACATAATTTATCTTGTCTCAAATTAAAACAAGAAAAAAGGTGCTTTTTTTTTAATGTTTAACACTATTATGCATATATTCTAAAGTTAAAGACATTATCATTTAGAAAAAGAAACAACTTACCTTGGTTTTCTGACTCTCTCTCTGGACCTTCTAATTAAATCTTCCAACTGTTTATTTCTCTCTTCTAAACTGAAAGAAGAAACAACTGAAAATTATGATCAAAATGGACTTTTCTAAGCTAACTTCACTGGAGGATTTGAGTAGATAAATTTAATGATGGTCTAGCTTTCTATACATCATCCACCCATCTTGTGTCTGCTCAGGCGTTCAGTTGTGTCCAGCTTTTCGGGATCCCATGGACTGTAGCCCGTCAGGCTCCTCTGTCCATGGGATTTTACAGGCAAGAACACTGGAGGAGGTTGCCATTCTCTCCTCCACATTTTCCCAACCCAGAGGTCGAAACTGTGTCTCCTGCCTCTCCTGTTTGGCCGGCAGATTCTTTACCATTGAGCCACCTGGGAAGACAGCTATATGGGAACTTGGAATTCTTTCCTAGCAACTCAGATTATTTAATTAATTTTTCCCTTCAAAGATTCCAGTGGTGAAGAAGGAGAGTGATCCCTCCTTCCCAGCCCTCTTTGCCCCCACATCCTGGACAACCACTCATCTGCTTTCTCTCACTATAGTTTTGCACCATCTAGAATTGTGCGTAATGAAATCTTATGCTCAGCCTAATTATTTTGCAATTCGCACACATTGTTGCGCCCACCCAGAGGTCATCCATTTTTTTTTGCTGTATAGGATTCCACTGTGTGGCCATGTCACAATTTGTCCGTCATCTCACCATTTGAGGGACATTTAGGTTGTTCCTAGGTTGGGGCTATTACAAATGAAGCTATCTTGAAATTCTCTTTTGTGTTAAAGCATGCATTCTTTCTTCTTGGATCAATACACAGGAGTGGGTTGGCTGAATCATACATTGGGTATATTTAACTTTTAAAGAAGGCACCAGATTGTTTTTTAAGAGGTTGTTCCATTTTAGATTTCCACCAGCAGGCTATGAGCATTGCAGTTGCTCCATGTCCTTGCCGATACCTGGCATGGTCAGTTTTTCACGCAAGCTAATAGATGTGTAGTGGTCTGCACTGGGGTTTAATTTGCCTATTAATGATTTTGTCTATCATTTAATGTGCTTACTTGTCATCCGTATATCTATCTTCTTGGTGAAGTGTCTGTTCAAATCTTTGCCCATTTTTATGGGGTTGCTTTCTTATTCTTGGGTTTTGAGAGTCTGTTATGTATTCTGGTTACAAGTTCTTTACCAGATATATGACTTGTACGTATTCTTTCACGTTAGTCTTTTCATTGTCTTAATAATGTCCATGGAAGAGCCAAAGTCTTTAATTTTGATGAAGTACGATTATCAAAATTTTCTTTTATGAATCATGTTTTTAGTAGCAGATTTAAATCACTGCCTAACCCAACATCAACCCAACATCAGAAATTTTTTCCTATATTTTGAAAATTTTTTATACTTTAGCTCTTTCATTTAGGAGAAGGCAATGGCACCCCACTCCAGTACTCTTGCCTGGAAAATTCCATGGATGGAGGACCCTGGTGGGCTGCAGTCCATGGGGTCACTAACAGTCAGACACGACTGAGCAATTTCACTTTCACTTTTCACTTTCATGCATTGGAAAAGGAAATGGCAACCCATTCTAGTGTTCTTGCCTGGAGAATCCCAGGAACGGGGGAGCCTGGTGGGCTGCCATCTATGGGGTCGCATAGAGTTGGACATGACTGAAGTGACTTAGCCGTGTCCATTTTGAGTTACTTTTGCATGTGATACAAGGTATAAGTCAAAGTGTTTTTGTTTTTTTGTTTGTTTGCAAATGGATGGCCAATGATTTCAGCATCCTTTGCAAAGAATGTGTATATATATACACATATACATACATATTATGTGTGTATATATATATATGTATAACTGAATCACTTTGTTTCCCAGCAGAAATTAACAGAACATTGTAAACCAACTATATTTCAATAAACATATTTAAAAGATAAAAATAAAATCTAGACAGCTTGGGGAGAAATAAGTCTTAACAATATTGAATCTTAAGATTTCTGAAATAAGTATACCTTCTCATATATTTGTCTTTATTTTATCTTTATATTATTGAATGTACTATTTTGTATTTATATTGTCTTTATTTTTTTTACACATCAAAGATAATTGTTTTATTTAAAAACAAATATTTATATGTTTGTTTGTGTTGCAGCCCTTATGGAAAAAAATTTTTAAGTCCTTTGATTTGAAATTCAATGTAAACAAGTATACAATCTTAAACCATAAATTCTATTTTTTTTCCCTCTGTGTTTCAATGATGTGAAAGCTTTTGTTCTGTTCAAAGGGATCTGTGTATTTGAATTACAGTAACTTCTCCGTAACTTCTTCACTGGTTTTGTTTGTTTAGTCACTAAGTGGTCTCTAACTCTTTGGCGATCCCATGGACTATAGCCCACCAGGTTCCTCTGTCCATGGGATTTCCCAGGCAAGAATATGGGAGTGGGTTGCCATTTCCTTCTCCATTCTTTATTTTTTAGTGAGGTAAAATTGGTATGCCAAAGAATGCTCAAATTACGACACAATTGCACTCATCTCACATGCTAGTAAAGTAATGCTCAAAATTCTCCAAGCCAGGCTTCAGCAATACGTGAACCGTGAACTCCCTGATGTTCAAGCTGGCTTTAGAAAAGGCAGAGGAACCAGAGATCAAATTGCCAACATCCGCTGGATCATGGAAAAAGCAAGAGAGTTCCAGAAAAACATCTACTTCTGCTTTATTGACTATGCCAAAGCCTTTGACTGTGTGGATCACAAGAAACTGTGGAAAATTCTGAAAGAGATGGGAATACCAGACCACCTGACCTGCCTCTTGAGAAATCTATATGCAGGTCAGGAAGCAACAGTTAGAACTGGACATGGAACAACAGACTGGTTCCAAATAGGAAAAGGAGT
>SJYV01045260.1:480009-534055 GCA_006410875.1 Neotragus pygmaeus
GAAGCAACAGTTAGAACTGGACATGGAAAAACAGACTAGTTCCAAATAGGAAAAGGAGTACGTCAAGGCTGTATATTGTCACCCTGCTTATATAACTTCTATGCAGAGTACATCATGAGAAACGCTGGGCTGGAAGAAGCACAAGCTGGAATCAAGACTGCCAGGAGAAATATCAGTAATCTCAGATATGCAGATGACACAACCCTATGCAGAAAGTGAAGAAGAACTAAAGAGACTCTTGGTGAAAGTGAAAGAGGAGAGTGAAAAAGTTGGCTTAAAGCTCAATATTCAGAAAACAAAGATCATGGCATCCAGTCCCATCACTTCATGGCAAATAGATAGGGAACCATTGGAAACAGTGGCAGACTTCATTTCTTGGGGCTCCAAAATCACTGTAGATAGTGACTGAAGCCATGAAGTTAAAAGATGCTTACTCCTTGGAAGAAAATTTATGACAAACATAGTTCAGTTCAGTACAGTCACTCAGTCATATCCGACTCTTTGGTACCCCATGGACCACAGCATGCCAGGCCTCCCTGTCCTTCACCAACTCCTGGAGTCCACCCAATATTATGTCCATTGAGTCAGTGATGCCATCCAACCATCTCATCCTCTGTTGTCCCCTTCTTCTCCTGCCTTCAATCTTCCTTAGCATCAGGGTCTTTTCCAGTGAGTCAGCTCTTTGCATCAGGTGGCCAAACTGTTGTAGTTTCAGCTTCAACATCAGTCCTTCCAATGAACACTCAGGACTAATCTCCTTTAGGATGGACTAGTTGGATCTCCTTGCAGTCCAAGGGACTCTCAAGAGTCTTCTCCAACACCACAGCTCAACAACATCAATTCTTCGGTGTTCAGCTTTCTTTATAGTCCAACTCTTACATCCATACATGACTACTGGAAAAACTATAGCCTTGACTACACGGACCTTTGTTGGTAAAGTAATGTTTCTGCTTTTTAATACGCTGTTTAGGTTGGTCACGGAGAAGGCAATGGCACCCCACTCCAATACTCTTGCCTGCAAAATCCCATGGATGGAGGAGGCTGGTAGGCTGCAGTCCATGGGGTCGCTAAGAGTCAGACACAATTGAGTGACTTCACTTTCACTTTTCACTTTCATGCATTGGAGAAAGAAATGGCAACTCACTCCAGTATTCTTGCGTGGAGAATCCCAGGGACGGGGGATCCTGGTTAGCTGCAGTCTATGGCGTTGGACAGAGTCGGACACAACTGAAGTGACTTAGCAGCAGCAGCAGCTAGGTTGGTCATTGCTTTCTTTCCAAGGAGTAAGTGCCTTTTAATTTCTTGGCTGCAGTTACCATCTGCAGTGATTTTGCAGCCCAAACCTAGATGGTAAAGAATCCATCTGCGATGTGGGAGACCTGGGTTTGATCCCTGTGTTGGGAAGATCCCCTGAAAAGGGAATGGCTACCCACTCCAGTATTCTGGCCTGGAGAATTCCATGGACAGAGGAGCCTGACAGGCTACAGTTCACGGGGTCACCAAGAGTCAGCCACAACTGAGCAAATTTCACTTTCTTTCACTTTTAGAAAATACAATTTTCCATCACTTAATCATAAAACATATGATCCTTGTAGAAAATTTTAAAAATACAGATAAATATGCAGAAGAGAATTAAAATTACTCACTGTCCCAAATCAAGAAATAGAATATCTGAAAATGTTTTAGTCCATTTATTTCTAGTCTTATTTTCCTATACATTTTATACGTGTGTACATTTTTTCTTAAAAAAAAAAAATCAAAAAGACTCATTCTCCCTACTGAATTTTACTTCTCTGCTTTGCATTATAAGATCTTCAAATAGCTTTGTATTTCAAAAACATGATTTTTAATGGTGGAATAATATTTCCTTGTAGCATAAATTCTTTACTATTTTCAACAGTTGGACATTTATGCTACTTCCAATTTTTCATTATTTTAAGTAATGCTAAGATGACTAACCTTGTACATATTTAACCACAGTTCTGATTACTCTGTGACATTTATGCATTGTCGGGAGGCCATCTACCATATCGGGGGAAAAAAAAATCCAAATTCTGAATATATCCCACACAAAATTAAAAGTTAGGTTTTACTACTAACAACAGCTATGTGTCTTCAGGGAGTTATTAACCTTTCTGAGTCTCAGAAATGTGTAAGATGAGAGAACATTTCTATATATTCATATATGTTTATAATTGTGTGGTATAATGAAATAAAAGAGTGAATGGGGATTTCCTGATGGTCCAGTGGTTAAGAATCTGCCTTGCTATTCAGGGGATGTGGGTTTGATCTTTGGTCGGGGAACTAAGATCCCATGTGCCATGGAGCAACTAAGCCCACATGATGCAACTACCGAGCCTGTGTTTCACAACTAGAGTCTGTGCACTGCAACAAAAGATTCTGCATGATGCAATGAAGATTGCACATGCTGCAACTAAGACCCAAGGCATCCTAATAAATTTTTTTTAAAGTAAATATTTTTTAAAGAAGAGTGGATCATGTCTACATATGCACACTGTACCAGCCCTTGTTATAAATACCAGGACACTTGTTCCTAGTACAGCTGAAATACAAGGATGCATTCTAGGACCTTTAGACATTTTCTCCAATGTGACAATTCTTTGTATGTTCAAGTAGATGAGGAAAGGTGAGAAACAAGTGGCATGTTTCACTGAGTGCTGCTAATTGAGTGATTTTCCTAATTAACATACCACATCCTAACAGTAAATGGATAAAGATGTTAATTGTCCTCTTTATTACAAAGATGGAGTTAATGCCAAGGATNTTGTATGTTCAAGTAGATGCGGAAAGGTGAGAAACAAGTGGCATGTTTCACCGAGTGCTGCTAATTGAGTGATTTTCCTAATTAACATACCACATCCTAACAGTAAATGGATAAAGATGTTAATTGTCCTCTTCATTACAAAGATGGAGTTAATGCCAAGGATTTGAACAAATAGCACTTAACTCCCTGAGCACCAGATGAAGAGGGAACTGAATGTTTGCTTTTGATCATTCTGGTCTTCTCACGATCGAAATCAGTAAGTACTCTTTATAACTTGGAGTCATGGCTGTAATTATTTCTCCTGGCTCTAATTTACAAAGGACCAAACTATAAATTTTGGTCAGATCATATTTGTAAATTTCAACATGCTTCCTAGGTTTGTGCCATCTCAATAAATTAGTTTAAATCCCACCTGATTGTTAAAAATGCTTTTCCCTATGCCAAAACAGTTGTACTAGCAAATTCAAATTACATTTGAAAGGAAAGGGTATTTTTCAGTTATGAATACTTCACTTAATGTCATTATGGGCTTCTCTGGGGGCTCAGATGGTAAAGAATCTCCCTGCAGTGTAGTAGACCAGGGTTTGATCTCTGGGTTGGAAAGATCCCTTGGAGAAGGGACTGACAACCCATTCCAGTATACTTACTTGAAGAATTCCATGGATAAAGGACCCTGGTGGACTATAGACCATGGGGTTGCAAAGATTGGACACAACTCTTTGCGACAATCACACATACAATAAGAACTTCAAAATAAAAATTAATAGAAGAATATGCTGATTATGAAAGGAAAATGTAGGTGGCATGTCTAATCCAGAAAAAATATTCNCTATTAAGTTGTATGGACTGTTTATATTTGCTGGATATTAATCCCTTATCAGCCATATAATTTATAAATACTTTTTTCCCATTCAATTTGCTATCTTTTCATTTAGTCAATAATTTCCTTTGCTGTGCAAAAGTCAGGATTAACCAGGTTCCATTTGTTTATTTTTGCTTTTATTTCTTTATTTTGGGGAATATCTCCAAAAAGCATGGTTAAATGGGGCCATTAGAATTTTTGATAGACATTGCACTTAATCTGTAGATCATTTTTGATAATATGAACATTTTATAATATTAAATATTTCTAATCCATATGAGGAATGTTGTTTCATTTAACTTTGTCTTGCTTAAATTCTTTCATTAATATTTTATAATTTTCAGTGTATAAGCCTTTCATCTCTTTGGTTAAGTTTATTTCTCTATATTTTTTATGCTCTTATAAATGGAATTCTTTCTGGATTTCCTTTTTGAATAGTTTGTTGTTAATTATAAGATATTTTTAATCTTATGTAATAAAAAATGTTAAAAATTAATTATCTAGCAAACCATATCCACTAACACATTAAAAGGATCATACACCATGATCAAGGTGGGATTTACCCCCAAATGCAAAGATTCTTCAGTATCTGCAAATTAATGTAATACAGCACATTAACAAACTGAAGAATAAAAACCATATGATCATCTCACTAGATGTAGAAAAAGCTTTAGCCAAATTTTAATACCCATTTAAAAACTCTCAAGGAAGTGGGGATACAGGGAAACTACCTCAAATAATATAGGCCAAACCCCAAATTAACATCATTTGTAATCATGAAAAGCTGAAAATGTTTCAAATTCAGGAACAACATAAGATTGACAAAGCAATCTTCAGATAGAAAAGCAAAAATGGAGGCATCACACTTCCTGATTTCAAAATATATTACAAAGCTACAGTAAATTAAAACAGTATGTTGCCAGCATAAAAGCAGATATATAGACATATGCAACAGAACAGAGGAAGCAAAAATAAAGCCAAATATATGTGGCTTGACAAGGGTGGCAAGAATACACAATAAGGAAAAGTAGGTCTCTTTACCAAATGTGGGGAAAAGCATATATCTACACAAGAAAGAATGAAATTAGACCCTCATCTTGCACTATACAAAAAAAATACCAACTTCAAATGGGTTAAAACTTAAAAGTAAGAGCTGATTCTGTAAAAACCCTAGAATAAAACATAGGGAAAATCTTCAGAACAGTGGTCTTGGTAATGATTTCTGGGATGTGACACCAAAAGATATACAACAAAGCAAAAAAATAAAACAAAATAGGACTACTTCAGAGAAAAACTACTACACAAAAAAAGAAGTCAACAGAATGAAAGGGCAAGCTATAGAATAGGAGAAAATATTTTCAAACAATATATATAAATGAAGTGATTAATATCCAAAATATATGGTTGTTCAGTTGCTAAGTCATGTTTGACTCTTTGCAAACCCATGAGCTGCAGCACATCAGGCTTCCCTGTCCTTAATTATCTCCCTGAGTTTGCTCAAACTCATGTCCATTGATTCAGTGATACCATCCAACCATCTTATCTTCTGTTGCCCGCCAGCATCAGGATCAAAATATATAAGGCACTTCAAATATCGATAGCAAACAAAATAAAACAAAAACAAAAACACCCACAAATAGCTCAATTTAAAAATGGTCAAAGACTGAATTTATTTAAGAGGATATAGAAACATATATATGAAAAGATGCTCAGCATCACTAATCATCAGGGAAATGCAAATAAAAAGCGTAAGGAGATATCACATCACATTTGTCTGATATTATCCAAAGCAACAACAATGGAAAATAACAAGTTCTAAAGAGGATTTGGATGAACTAAAACCCATGTTAACTGTTGGCTGGGATGTAAAATGGTGGAACTACTATGGAAAAAACATTATGGAAGTTTATAAAAAAATTAAAAATCAAACTACCACATGATCAGCAATCTACTTCTAGATATTTATTCAAAAGAACTGACATCAAGATCTTGAAGAGATATATGCACACACATTATTATGGGACTTGGCATTATTGACAATAGACAAGAGTTGGAAAAAACTTAAATACTCATCAGTAGATGAGAAGATACAGAAAATGTGTTAGATACATACAATGGAATATTGTGTCTGTGTGCAGGCATGCTCAGTTGTTTGGTCTTGTCCAACTCTTTGCAACTGTATAGAAAGGTACAAAGTTGGACCTCTCCAGATTCCTCTGTCCATGGTGTTTTCCTGGCAAGAATACTGGAAAGGGTTGTTATTTCCTCTTCCAGGAGATCTTCCTGATCCAGGAATCAAACCCATGTCTCTTGTATTGTACATGGATTCTTTACTACTGAGCCACTGGGGAAGCCCACAGTGGAATATTATTCAGCCTTAACTAAAGTATTCTTCCATATGTGACAGCATGTATGAATCTGAAATAAGACAGTGAAAAAAACCCCAATATTTTATGACCCCAGTCATATGCCATAGCTAAATTTGTCAAATACATATAACCAATAAGATAGTGGTTGTTAGTGACTATTGAAAAATGAAATATGGGCATTGCACTTCAACTAGTTTGAAGATTTAGTTACACAAGATGAATTAGGCATCTAATTTATGCTGTACAACACTGTGCCTGTAGTCAAAATTTGTTATTTAGTTACTGAGTCATGTACAACTCTTTTGTGACCCCATGTACTGTACTCATCAGGCTCCTCTGTCCATGGAATAGTCCAGACAAGAATACTGGAGTGAGTTGCCATTTCCTTCTGCAGGGGATCTTCCCAACCCAGGTATTGAACCTATGCCTCCTGCATTTGCAGGCAGGTTCTTTACCACTGAGCCACCAGGGAAGGCCTATAGTTAAAATATTTGCACTCAAAAATCATTGAAAGGGTAGACAATATGTTGTGTGTTTTTACTACAAAATAAAAAGACCCTTTTAGGAAAACAAATATCATATATATATATATGGAATCTGAAAAAATGACGCTGATGGACTTATTTTTAGGGCAGGAAAAAGCTGTAGACATAGAGAACAGGCTTATGGTCACAGTGGGAGGCGAAGAGGGGTGAGAATTGAGAGTAGCACTGGCATATACACATTACCATGTATAAAATAGATAGTGGGAAGCAGCTGTAAAGGTCAGGGAGCTCAGCTTGGTGCTCTGTCATGACCTACAGGGGGTTGGATGGGGGGTGGGGGTTGGGAGGCAGTCTCAAGAGGGAGGGAATACATGCATACTTACAGCTGATTCACATTGTTGTACAAACACAACATTGTAAAGCAATTATCTCCCAATTAAAATTGTAAAAGACCCTTTTAAGAGGGTCAAGAGACAAGTTACACAAAAGGAGGAAATATGTATAAATTACCTATCTGAAAAAAAGTATATATAGAATATATGGCAGACTTTCAAAGTCAACAGTAATAATCTACTTAGGAAGTGGGAAAAAGAAATGAATGGACATTTCACTGAAGAACATACCTAAATGGCAGAAAAGCACACGAAAAGATGTTTAGCATAATTTCCCATTACAGAAATGCAGATCAAAACCATCATATATCGTGACATACCTAGCAGAATGAATAAAAGAAAAAATAGTGACAAAAACAACTGCTCAAAAGAATGCAGAGATATCAGATGTCACATACATTGTTTTTGGAAGTATAATCAGCCATTCTGGAAATAATTATCCAGCAATTATATTCTTGGGAACATATCCTAGAGAATGAAAACTTAAGCTTACATGGAAACCTACACATACTCAACCAACTTGAGTCAAAAATGGCCAAAATTGGAAACAATCTAACTATTCTTCAATGAAGAGTTAAATAAACTGTGATACATCCATACCATGAACTGCTACTTAGAAATAAAAATAAATGAGTGACTGATACATTATACAACTTGGATAGACCTCAAGGGAATTTTATTGAGTTAAATAAAGCCAGTATTAGTATGTAATATTTGTCAAATAAACATATGATTCATATCATCAAAGCTATAGCTTTTCGAGTAGTCATGTACAGATATGAGAGTTGGACCATAAAGAAGGCTGAGTGCAGAAGAATTGTTGCATTTGAATCGTGGTGCCGGAGAAGCCTCTTGAGAGTTCCTTGGACTCTAAGGAAATGAAACCACTCAATCTGAAAGGAAATCAACCCTGATGATTCATTGGAAGTACTGATGCTGAAGTTGAATCTCCAATAATCTTGCTACCTGATGTGAAGAGATGACTCGTTGGAAAAGACTCTGATGCTGGGAAATATTGTAGGCAACAGAAGGGGACACAGAGGATGAAGTGGTTAGATAGCATCACTGATTCGGTGGTGAATTTGAGCAAACTCCAGAAGATAGTGGAGGACAGAGGGGCTTGGCATGCTGCAGTCCATGGGGTAACAAAGAGACAGAAAGGACTTAGCAACTGAACACAATGATGACAATAGAGAAGGAGAAAAGATTAGTGATTGTTCAAGAGTTAAGGAAGAGGGAGAGAGGGAGATTGCTGTGACTATGAAAAGGTAGTATGGGGGAATATCTGTGATGGAGTCCTTCTGCATCTTGACTGTGTGGGTGGTAACACAAATTTACACATGTGTGAAAAATTCATAGATATAAACCCACAAACAGAGAAATGAGTAGATACAGACTGGTGAAACAGAAGTAAGGTCAGTGGATTGCATCAATTCCTGATTGTAACTGGGGAAAAGTGTGTGAGGCTTAATGGGATCACTCTATTATTTCTCATAACTGTATATAAAGCTCTGTCTCAAAACTAAAATTTATATAATGGTATTTGAAGACTGAATCTATCACTTGTGGCTTTTTGGGAGGAGAGTTAAAGTATTTTTTTCCAAAACATAAAATCTCTAAGTCCATACTGATATAAGTAGTGATTGCAAAAGGAATGAGGAAAGGAAGGAAGGAAGGGAAGGAGGAAGAAATGGGAAAAAGAAGAGGGATTGCTGGAAGAACAAGGACAGAAAGAGGGAATGAAAACAGGAGGAAAAAAATCCATTGTACAGGGGAATTCCAAATGATGTATATTGATACTTCATCCCTCAAGAAGATAGAGCTTAACCTCTGTCTTGCCTGAAATGTAAGCTGCAATTAATGACTTCCTCACAAAAAGCAGGGTCTAGAAAAAGGGAGAAAAGTAACTTTACAGTTTGGAAAACACAATCAAGTGGTAAGTCATGTAGATATCATGTACCCATAAAATAACATGATGACAAGGGCATTTTATCTCTGCAATCTTCTGCACCAAAACATATAACCTTAGTCTAATCATGAGAAAAACATCTTGAGAAACACAAATCAAGGGATATTCGATGAAATATCTGCTTTAGTACTCCTCCAAACTATAAAGGGCATTAAAAGCAGTCTGAAAAACTCTCAGCCCAGGGCAGCCTAAGGAGACATGTTAACTAAATACAGCATGATTTCCTGAAAAGAATTCTGGATGAGGGAAAGGACATTAGGGCAAAAATGAGTGAAATCTGAAGAAAGTGTATAATTTAGTTATTATTAGTATACAAATATTTCTTGTTATTTGTACTAAAAAAACACTGTTAATTCCATAGCAATATAAAATGTCAACAATGAGGAAAACTTGGTGAGAGATTTATGAGAACTTTCTGCAGCTTCTCTACAAATCAAGAACTTTTTAAAAATTAAAAGGTTATTTTAAAGTATTATTGGTCTTTAAAAGATATTTAGTTTGATGAACCAATTCACTTTTCTTTTGAATCCAGGATCTATTTTGATTCATAGGAGGAAAAATCCAGAAAACCTGCCTGATAAATTCTGATAGTCAATGTACTTGATTGGAGCTCAAAAACAATCATTATCAACACCAACAAAGGTGACCATGAGGAGAAGAATGAGATAAGAATGTGGAAAGGAAATAATTTTTCTCCAAACACAAGACATTTCTACATTTCCTTAAATTCTTCAAGGCCCTTGCTGAGTCTGGCCTCAAGAATGTGGCCACTTTAATATGTTGTCAATTTTTATTATATCTTTATTTTATTCATAATATCTGTTAATCATAGAAGCTTTGCCCCTGGGTAGGGGCTGGTGGTGCAATAACTTAGTACCTAAGTCGTATTCACTTTCCCTAAGCTAAGTGTACATTTTGAGCCTCTTTCCATATTTCACCATCATTCCCTCTCGATCCCTACAGCTTGCATATCCAGCAAAAATTATGAGTGACTAAGTTTTTCCATAAAAGCCATGTTAGTCCATCTGCCTTGACATTATTTCCTATGCTTAAATTTTCCTCATTCTTATTTTCACTCATTCCATTTATTCTATTTTTTACTTTTTATTCAACTTTAGTTATTGAGAATGTTGTGTCAATAGCTGTGAAAAGAAGAGAGGTGAAAGGCAACGGAGGAAAGGAAAGATATAAGCATCTGAATGCAGAGTTCCAAAGAATAGCAAGAAGAGATAAGAAAGCCTTCTTCAGCAATCAATGCAAAGAAATAGAGGAAAACAACAGAATGGGAAAGACTAGAGATCGCTTCAAAAAAATTAGAGATACCAAGGGAACATTTTATGCAAAGATGGGCTTGAAAAAGGACAGAAATGGTCTGGACCTAACAGAAGCAGAAGATATTAAGAAGAGGTGGCAAGAATACATGGAAGAACTGTATAAAAAAGATCTTCACGACCCAGATAATCATGATGATGTGATCACTAATCTAGAGCCAGACATCTTGGAACGTGAAGTCAAGTGGGCCTTAGAAAGCATTACTACGAACAAAGCTGGTGGAGGTGATGGAATTCCAGTTGAGCTGTTTCAAATGCTGAAAGATGATGCTGTGAAAGTGCTGCACTCAGTATGCCAGCAAATTTGGAAAACTCAGCAGTGGCCACAGGACGGGGAAAGGTCAGTTTTCATTCCAATCCCAAAGAAAGGCATTTGTCAAAGAATGCTCACACTATTACACAATTACACTCATTGCCCATGGCAGCAAAGTAGTGCTCAAAATTCTCCAGGCCAAGCTTCAACAATACGTGAACCATGAAATTCCAGAGGTTCAAGCTGATTTTACAAAAGGCAGAGGAAACAGAGATCAAGTTGCCAGCATCCCCTGGATCATCAAAAAAGCGAGAATTTCAGAACAATGTCTATTTCTGCTTTATTTACTAAGCCAAAGGCTTAGAACGTGTGGATCACAATAAACTGTGAAAATTTCTGAAAAAGATGGGAATATCTGACCACCTGAGCTGCCTCTTGAGATATCTATATCCAGGTCAGAAAGCAACAGATAGAACTCTTCATGGAACTACAGACTGGTTTCTAATAGGAAAAGGAGTATGTCAAGGCTGTATGTCATCACCAGCTTATTTAACTTACATGCTGAGGACATCATGAGAACCACTGGCCTGGACATCATGAGAAACACTGACCTGGATGAAGCACAAGCTGGAATCAAGATTGTGGGGAAAAATATCAATAACCTCAGATATACATATGACACCACCCTTATTGCAGAAAGTGAAACAGATCTAAAGAGCCTCTGAATGAAAATGAAAGAGGAGAGTGAAAAAGATGGCTTAAAGCTCAATGTTCAGAAANGAAATTGTTACTGATACAGTACATTCACATTCAGTGAATATTATTGACTATAACTGTGTATCAGGCAACATATGGATTATATTCATTGAGATACAAAATAAAATAATGGGTAAGAGCAATTTTGAAGCCAGATCACACAGGTTCAGATGACAACTCCTGCCACTTACAGTGTAGAAAATGCAGTTAAACTGCAGGCATCTGAATTCTACGTGCTTTGTTTTCCTCATCTGTCGTTGGGCACCTTATAGAAGCTAGCATGATTGTTGTTCATTGTTCAGCCACTTAGTTGTACCCAACTCCTTGTGAACCCATGCACAGAAGCATGCCAGGCTTCCCTGTCCTTCACTGTCTCCTGGAGTTTGCTTAAACTCATGCCCATCGAATTGGTGATGCCTTCCAACCATCACATCCTCTGTTCCCTTCTCCTTCTGCCTTCAGTCTTTCCCAGCATCAGGCTCTTTTCCAATGAGTTGGTTCTTCGCATCAGGTGGCCAAAGTATTGGAGCTTCGGCCCCAACATTAGTCCTTCCAATGAATAGTCAGGGTTGATTTCCTTTAAGATTGACTGGTTTGATCTCCTTGCTGTTCAAGGGACTCTCAAGAGTCTTCTCTAGCACCACAGTTCAAAAGCATCAGTTCTCTGGTGCTCAGNGCTGGCCCTGGCCTCAGGTGTGAGTGGCTCCTCCCAGCTGCTGCCCCTGGCCTGGGGGCTCGGGGTGGCTCCTCAGGGTCACTGCCCCTGGCCTCGAGTGCGAGATGGCTTCTTCCAGCTGCCCCTGACCTCGGACGTGGTGTGTCTCCCCCCCGGGCGCCACTGACCTCGGACGTGGGGTGTCTCCTCCCAGCCTCCCCTGACCTCGAACGTGGGGTAGGGCCTATCAGCCACGCTTAGTGTGCCGGCCTGGCTCTCGCCAGCCGCCTGCGCTCTATCCTAAGCATTATCAAAATTCTAAAAGAAGAAACCTTAGTAGGGGAAAATAAATTCATGATAACATACTGGATAAAGATTTTTTTCAGAATCTATTGGTGATGGTAAGCTCAAATTCAGTAAAGTACAAGTGTGTGCAGTGCGCTCAGACCCTCAGTCATGTCCAACTCTTTTCCAGCCCACCAGAGTCCTCTGTCCAAGGAATTTTTCAGGCAATAATTCTGAAGTGAGTTGCCATTTCCTACTCCAGGGGATCTTCCTGACCCAGAGATTGAAGCTGTGTCTCTTGCATTTCCTGCATTGGCTGGTGGACTCTGTACAACTGTGCCACCTGGGAAGCCCCAATACTACACTTGATCTTATCCAAAAGGCTGAGAAATGATTTCTTTCTCCAGGGAATCTTCCCCACCCAGGGAGAGAACCCACATCTCCTGTATCACAAGGCAGATTTATTACCATTGATCCACCAGGAAAGTCATTGTATAAGAAAACCCAGTAAATGTGGTTTAAAAGAACTCTTGTAGAAATATTACAGTGAAACTGTTGATCATGAAAGACAGCGGAAAGATTTCATAAACATTCAGAGTAAACAAGCTTCCAATCTACAAATCTTAATTAGAATGACTGCAAGCTGATCAAGAGCAAAAATGAAACAAAAAAAACTAATCAATAAAACTTAGTGTTGGTCTCTAAGTAGAGAAATACAATTTTACCTAAACTAACTTAAAATAGAAAATCTGAATATATGTTTAAAACAACTAAACCAAATAAATAGGAAGTGAATATGTTTACCAAAATATCTAAAAACTTTGAGGAGACAGTGTCTGTTTTTTTCTTTTTTTCCACATTTATCTACTGTGTAGATGTTCACTTTGTATAGTCAGGCAAATCTCTTAAATGGTAAGTAATACATAGAAAACAACAATTAAGATGTGAATTCAATAATTTAAAACTATTAGGTGATCTTTGGTAGCAAATTATTTGTTGAAATCGTGCACATGTGTGTATATGCACATGTGTGCAAGTGTGTAAATGAATGTGCACATTCATGTACACATTATTAAATGCTGGTAGCTTATTAAATGCTGATAACCTAATCAAATGAAGGAGGATTTCATGCCATTTTGTGTATGTTGGTGAAATTCAAATATTTGAATTTGTTGGCAGTTTTACTTATAAGAATTTATTTATTGACTTGCTTATTTATAAAAGGGAAAATAATTCTCAGATCAATGATTACTTTAAATGTATGATTCATTTTGAAATTTTAATTTTTAAAAGCATTTTTGACACCCTGTATTACACAGTTGAATTAATTGCTTTTGATTAAATTCCCTAAACAGGATGTTATTTTGTAAGTGCTATTCAGTTCATGTGCTTATCATAAATTAGTAGGTAGGAATATAATAGTAGAAAGAGCACTGAGAGAAAAGAATCAAAACAAAGAATATTTCTACCATATTAGCTGGGATAATAGACTTGTTTCTCTCTTTTTTTTTTTTTTTCTATTTAAGTCAAATTTATTTGAAATCACTTGAGCCTGATGAAAGTGAGAATCCAAAGAAATATCTCACTTTCTGATATGTAAAATAGTTGATATATTCCAAAGACAAAGAGTGAAATTTTGTAAAATGACTTATGGTCACTGTTAATACCTGTTCTATAGAGGACAAATTCCTTTCTGTGATTATGATATTGACTTTAAAAAAATTTTAATCGAAGCGTAACTGATTTACAATGTTTTGACAATCTTTATTAAACAGCAAAGTTACTCAGTTATACACATATAGACATTCTCTTTGTTTAATATTCTTCTCCATTATGGTTTATCACAGGATATTAAATATAATCCCTGTGCTATATAGCAGGAACTTATTGTTTATCCACCCTATATATAATAGTGTGCATCTGCTAATCCCAAACTCCCACTCCTTCCCCCCTCCACCTCCTCCCCCTAGACAAGAGCAACTCTGTGTCAATGTCTGTGAGTCTGCTTCTATTTAGTAGATAGTTCATTTGTGCCATGTTTTAGACTCCACACACACACATATATAATATCATATGGTGTTTATCTTTCTCTTTCTGATTTCACTTATATGATAATCTCTAGTTACACACATCTAAGTCAGTTTCTTAGTAATACTGAGTATACTTATCTATGTTTATGTTCAGTCGCTTCAGTTGTGTCTCTTTGCAACTTCATGGGACCACAGCCTGCCAGAGCCTACAGGCTCTGTCCATGGGATTCTCCAGGCAAGAAAACTGGAGTGGATTGCCGTTCCTCCTCCAGGGGATCTTCCTGACCCAGGGATTAAACTCAGGTCTCCTGCATTGAAGGCAGATTCTTTACTATCTGAGCCACCAGAGAAGCCCATGGATATAACAAGGCATCTTAAGTAGTTCAGTGATAAAGAATATCCTTGCCAATGCAGGGGGCCCAGATTCCATCCCTGGGTGAGGAAGATCACCTGAAGAAGAAAATGGCAACCCACTCCAGTATACCTGCCTGGGAAATCCTATGGACAGAGGAGCCTTGTGGGTTACAGTCTATAGGCTAGCAAAAGAGTCAAACAGGATGTAGTGAATAAACAACAAGGATTACACGGGAAAGATGTGCAAGAGTGACTCTAGGTTATTGTAGTTATCCAAACAAACCTTGGAAAACAGTGAATTAAGGAGAAAACAGTAAGGACCAGCGATGAGGAGGGTACTTTTGGATAGGTTACCAAAGCCAAGGAGGAGAACTGAACAATCTGATCACTGTATAAAAAGCTGGTTCTGAGGTTAGTCAATGGGTTGGTGATAAAAACCACATCTGTACATAACTTCAGAAAATTAGTAGAAGGCATCAGTGTCACAGTTCTGGAAAGAATATCACCCCACTCTTTCATTTCTACTTTGACTAAATTAGTTGATTAAGGGTTGAATCAATTCTAATATATTTTAATATCAATAGAGTATTGTATTCGTGTCTGACAAAATAACTCTGGAATATTAATTAAAACTGGCTTGCCTATGAGCACTATTGCATAAAATATAGTTGTGGTGAAGAACCACAGATTTAATATAACAGATAAGTCATTACATACTTAACTCCCCAAATTGTAATTTTATTTTAAATGTCAGTTGAAAGCAAGGAAATGATTCATCTTAATTAATCCTTAGAAATTTCCAAAATGATATTGTTTCCCAAAAGGTGATGAAGGTAATGAAAAAACCAAAGTAAACCTTGGAATAATGATAAAATATGTTCAACTTTTAAGTATTGAAACTTGCAAATGTGTGAATTAAATATGTAAAATACAGCATTTCTTTTGTATCATACGTATTTGTTAACATAGTAGTCCTAGAACCCCATTTCTAAGAAAATTATTTGTTTTTACAGATTGTTCAAATAAGCACCACAAACAAATTTGTGAAAAACATTTCATACCTAAATACATCTGTAAATTCAAAAACTTGGAGGTTTTACATATGAAAAGAATTAGCTTAGCTTAGGAATGATTGGGACCAAATGGCAAATTGTTGGAACACTGGATTCCCAAGTGTAAGGAACTCCTTGGTGCCTGACAGTGAACAAAATGCATAAACAGTTCTAAGCACAGTTACAAGATGCAAGTAATACCTTTATTGATTTTTTTTCTTTATGTGGTAGCTCAGAAAGCATGAAGTTAGATGAATAAGTAGGTATTTTGATATTTCAATGACCAACCCCAGAGGGTGCTAAGGTGAGAAGAACAGAAAAGAAGAAAAAGGGAAAAAAACAAACAAAAAAACCTTTATGAGTTGATGGTTTCTATCCCTATACCAAATATTACAATCCAATTTTGAATCCAATTTGAAACTTCTGGCTTAAAGGTCTGGAAAGGTGAAACCCTCACTATCTCAGCAATCACATGACTACATTCACCCCTGCCTTCTGATCCACTGACTCACAATGTTGTCTGTCCCAAGGTTAAAGGAATTGAGAAAAGGAAATTTCTTTATTGCAGTTAAAGGACAAAACAATAGACTTTATTCCCCATTTCCAAATATTCCTTTGAAATTCTCTTAAGTTCAGACCCATTTTTTTTTTTTTTTTGAGCAAAAGCAGATTCACTGTTCATAGGCATTCAGTTAAGATATGCAATGATTCAAGATTTCATTTCACTTTAGAAGTCTTCTCAACATCATCCTTATTTTCCTTAATGGACATTTATCAAAACTATAATTTGTTCTCCAATTCAGCAAGCCTTTTAAAAAATTCTTCTATAAATATCCAAGGCATAAAGAAGTGATTGAGGATAAGGAAATCAAAAAGAGTCAAGTCCTACCTCTAATGGTAACAAAAAATTAGCACTAATATTTTATTTTTTAATATAAATTTATTTATTTTAATTGGAGATTAATTACTTTACAATATTGTATTGGTTTTACCATACATCACAATGGATCTGCCACAGGTATACACGTGTTCCCCATCCTGAACATCCCTCCTTCCTCCCTCCCTGTACCATCCCTCTGGGTCATCTCAGTGCACCAGACCCAAGCATACATTATTGTGTGTTGAACCTGGACTGGCAATTCATTTCATTTATGATATTATACATGTTTCAATGCCATTCTCCCAAATCATCCCACCCTTTCTCTCTTCCACAGAGTCCAAAAGACTCTTCTATACATCTGTGTCTCTTTTGCTGTCTCACATACAGGATTATCATTACCATCTTTCTAAATCCCATATACATGTGTTAGTTTACTGTATTGGTGTTTCACATGAGTATTATTGGGATCACTGTTTGTCAATATGTTACCTTGCATATAGATACCATCTTATGATATTTTAAGTTTTATCCTGAAATTGTAATTTGAAGCAATGATTGAAAGGTTAAAAATCTGAAACAAAAACAGTATTCTATCTGATTAATTTTAGCCACATCGTTTGTTATTTTAGCTCCTCTGAGAAGCAGATACCAAAATATTTTACCATGCAAAGTATTTGTATAAGCTTTATGTGGTATTAATAATTTACTTTTATTAAGTATGGCTAGGAAGACATCAAAAGAGAGGAATTATGAAAATATCAGGGAGATATAAATAAGAACTATAGACAACACATTTAAACAAATCCATAGGGTGATTTATCAGTATGGCCTAAAAATATTGAATATGAGACTAATATGCTTGTATTATATAAACCAGGGCTTCAGATGGTTGAATAACAGATCTCTTTGCAAAGAAAAGTCACAACACGATTATGAGATGAAACAATGAAGGGAAATAAAACCAATAAAAATTGGCAAATTACTCCTAAGTCATTCTTATTATTGCTTATTTGTAGTACTTTCTATTATTAATATTACTAAATATTCCCATTTGATCAACATACCAGGAGTTGATGGAATTACACAGGGTGACTAGAGGTGGTATAAGATCAACTATTCTCTGTGACAGAAATAGTTTTAGAAATGTTGAGAGGCATATGATCCATGAGAGCCATTAGGATCTACCTCGCTAATCTCTAGTTGCTAGTGAACAAAATAGAGCAAAGGTTCCTGCCGTACAGCTATGAAGTCCATCAGATTTCCTTGGAGACTGATCCTCAATAGCTGTTCCCAGACAGGGGATGAGCAAGAAGAGATACTAGGGCACATCCATTCCTAGAAGACACTGAAATCCCTTGATGCTTGGGTGACTTTGGCTCACAGTCTCCTCAAAGACCATGCTGACCTCTTAGAAATGCATTGCAATTCAGTATTACTAACTGTACTCACCATGCTGTTATATTAGTATACTTGAAAGTTGCTAAGTATAGATATTAAATATTCTTACTGCACATATACACACAAGACATACAGGAAGTTAACTGTCTGAAGTAATGGATTTATTAACTAGGCATTTTATGATAATTATCATTTCACGATGTATATATATTATATATATAAAATCATCACATTACACACTTGATACTTACACAATGTTATATGACAATTAAATCTCAGTAAAACTAGGAGGAAAAGAACTATACTGCAGTCTAAGATGCTTCTGTCCAACCTTCCTTCTTTCCCTTCATTGTCTTTGTTTTAACTTGATTCAAGGCTGTATCAAGTTTTAATGGCTCTTCTGCCTTTCCCTGATTCTTTTATTTCCTGTACAATCATTGTCCCTAATAAATCTCTTGCAGAGTGAACTGTGCTTTGGCTTCTGGTTTTCAGAAGACCCAGGCAAGCTCATGATGTGACTAAAACTTTTTAAAATGCTATTTTTTTTTTCAGATTTCTAACCTACAAACCACTGTTTTGAATTACCATTTCAGAATAAAAACATGTGGAGGAGCCGCTACTTAAGAAATGTGTCAGCTCTGTGACATTGTTACAAAGAAATTTGTTAGCTTTGTGTCACTACTGCTATTTTTGTGCCTTTGTATGGTTCTTCATGTCTTTGTCTTTGGGTGCAGTTACAGAAAATGAAAGCTAAGAAAAACAGGTTATTACTTAGTCTGGAAATGTTAAGAGGGAAAAACAAAAACAAAACCAAGAAAATAGTCAAATAAAATAGTTTGAAAGGTCAGTACAGAGAATAAACCCTGAAGAAGGAAGAAAGGAGGGCTCCATGAGTACAGCAGCACCTGAGAAGGAACCCTAGGCTGAGAGGTCCATGAAAGATGTTGCCAGCACTACTTGAAAAGCAGAATAGCATATATACATTCTGGCAATACACTGTGTCCTGATTATCAAATACATATTTACATGCATGTTTATGCAAATATTCTTACTAAGTATTAGTCTCAGTTAAAGACAGTAAGAATGTTTCATATAAAACATTTGGCTAGCAACATTTTCACAAATTCTTTTAAATTATTACACAATAACATAAACTAAAATTTAAACTTTATTGTTGAGGCAAAAGTTGCTATGCATAATAATCTCCATAGTTCAAATATAATAATTATTATCATTTCTATTTATTTATCAGTAACAAAGTATTGCATGCTTGCTTAGTCACTTCAGTTCAGTTCAGTTCAGTCTCAGTCGTGTCGGACTCTTTGCGACCTCATGAATCGCAGCACGCCAGGCCTCCCTGTCCATCACCAACTCCTGGAGGTCACTCAGACTCATGTCCACTGTGTCCAATTCTTTGTGATGCTATGGACTGTAGCCAACCGGCAAGAATACTGGAGTGGGTTGCCGTGCCCTCCTCCAGAAGATCTTCCAGATCCAGGGATAGAAAGAATCTGCATCTCCTGTGTCACCTACACTGTAGCTTAATTTTTTACCCACCGAGTCATCAGGAAACAATTACCTAAGTGATATAAAAATAATTATTGAAGATAAACTAAAGATGTAGTTGCTTATGAATTAACTCATTAACATGTAATAGATGAAAACGAGCAGAAAGATTACTTTTGTAACAATAAAAAAATCAAACAGGAAATCTTAAAATACAAATAATTTTATATTTGCCATTTCTACAGATAAATAATTAACTTTACATTGATAACATAAAAATAGTGTGAGAAGGAAAGCTGAGATGATTCAGAGCAGATAGCCACATTCTGTTCCACTGAATATATTCCTGTGAATTTTTTCTTCAAAATATATTGTTTTTAGTCAAGCTGTCTTAACCAGCATTGAATTGTTTGTCCCTCCCGGAAATGTACATAACATGTTGACAAAGTAAAGGCCTTCAGCACAAGCACACAAACATATACCTGGGCATAGTTAAACGTGTAAAACTTTTTAAACTCCTTATGCCTCAATTTATTTGTCCAAGGAACATTTTTAATATGAAATTTAATAGTATACTATTAAATAATGTTCTACTTTTCTACACTCATATTCATATATATCATTTAATCAATTATAATGGTAAAGTATCACATATTTAATAATGGAATGTTTAACGTTTGTAAAATTTAAACCCACTATTTAGTCATATCTTAGAATCTTTTGTGTTAGGTTGATAGTCTTAAAAATCCTACACCAAGAAATTATGCAGATTAAAATGCCCTACATCTCATAAACATATACAAGGCAAAAAGAGGCAGGGAAAAAGTCACAGCATCCTAAAGTTCACAGCATAAAGGAAGGGAGGGATTTGTTTTAAAAAACAGAAAAAAAAAATAATTCTGAAGTTAGAAGATGGAATATTTACATGCATCAGGACTTGACAAGTATGTGAGTGCTTCCAAATGTATGGCAGGCAGTTGCTTCCTGGGAGCTCTTGCCCCTCCTCAAGGCTCATGATGACAGGCCTCTGAGTGAGCACGTATTTAGATGGGTTTCCCTTGGAACAAGGAGACATTTGAGAACTGCATTAACTCACATTGTCCTTAACCTTTATCCTTTGAAATGTCTGTGTGCTGGCTTGATAGAAAGTCAAATGCAAACAGACTTGAACCTGATCATCATTCTCATCAATCTTTTACTTGGGGCTTCTGTGTAATTGTATGGACTGTTTGTGGTAGAGTTAGCAGGACTGAAAAGAAGGGTCCCTGGGTAAAGAGGGTCAAGTATAATTTTTTACCTTCTATTTTACCTCCTATTCAAGTATACTTTTTACCTCCTATTTTATCTCCTGGGATTGACTGATGCAACCTTTGTGCATTTGGGTTCTATTTCCCAAAGGAAAGGAGATTGAATAGTCACCTATGAGGAGAGGCTGGCATTCCTGCAACCAGACTTGAGTTCAGTACATGAGGTCTGAAGAGAATGTGTATTAACAATAGCTAAACTTTTCATCCTGTTAGTATCAAAAAACAAACAAACAAACAAAAAAAAAAAATCTCAAATCTTGAGAAGTAGTACCCATTTTACATCTCTATTGGAGGTTTTACATCAGACAAGTGGCCAGAATGTGAAATCCAGTGCTGACTGAAATTTATTGAGGCACTAAGGTGGCCACACGGGCCTCACAGAGTCAGAGAAAGTGACTGAACATTAGCTACAAGGGCTGGTAAGTGGATTCTACATGTAATATAACAACAGAATGAAGGCAGAATAATGCCACCCAAAGATGTCACATTCTAATACACAGAACCTCAGAATATATTAGGTTACATAGCAAAGGGAACTAAGCTTTCAGGTAGAATTAAGGTTGCTAATCAATTGACTTTAAGGGAGACATCAGCACCTTGGTTATCCACGTAGACCCAATGTAATTACAGTTTCTCTAAATGAGGAAGGAAAAAGGAAAAAGAGAGTGAAAGTAAGAGAGATACTGGTAGGGTCCAAAAGTGAGAGAATGTGGCCAGCCTTTACAAAATGAATATAGGAAGAAAATAGACATTCCTGTAGAGCCACAAGCATGAAACACAGTCCTGTTAGATGTTGATCTTTACCAATGAGATTCATTGGAATTTCTTAACTACAGTTCAGTTCAGTTCAGTTCAGTCACTCAGTCGTGTCTGACTCTTTGCGACCCCATGAATCGCAGCACGCCAGGCCTCCCTGTTCATCACCAACTCCCGGAGTTCACTCAGACTCACGTCCATCGAGTCTGTGATGCCATCCAGCCATCTCATCCTTTGTTGTCCCCTTCTCCTCCTGCCCCCAATCCCTCCAAGCATCAGAGTCTTTTCCAATGAGTCAACTCTTCGCATGAGGTGGCCAAAGTACTGGAGTTTCAGCTTTAGCATCGTTCCTTCCAAAGAAATCCCAGGGCTGATCTCCTTCAGAATGGACTGGTTGGATCTCCTTGCAGTCCAAGGGACTATCAAGAGTCTTCTCCAACACCACAGTTCAAAAGCATCAATTCTTCAGTGCTCAGCCCTCTTCANTGCCATCCAGCCATCTCATCCTTTGTTGTCCCCTTCTCCTCCTGCCCCCAATCCCTCCAAGCATCAGAGTCTTTTCCAATGAGTCAACTCTTCGCATGAGGTGGCCAAAGTACTGGAGTTTCAGCTTTAGCATCGTTCCTTCCAAAGAAATCCCAGGGCTGATCTCCTTCAGAATGGACTGGTTGGATCTCCTTGCAGTCCAAGGGACTATCAAGAGTCTTCTCCAACACCACAGTTCAAAAGCATCAATTCTTCAGTGCTCAGCCCTCTTCACAGTCCAACTCTCACATCCATACATGATCACAGGAAAAATCATAGCCTTGACTAGATGGACCTTAGTTGGCAAAGTAATGTCTCTGCTTTTGAATATGCTATCTAGGTTGGTTGTTACTTTTCTTTCAAGGAGTAAGTGTCTTTTAATTTCATGGCTGCAGTCACCATCTGCAATGATTTTGGAGCCCAAGAAAATAAAGCCTGACACTGTTTCCACGGTTTCCCTGTCTATTTCCCATGAAGTGATGGGACTGGATGCCATGATCTTAATTTTCTGAATGTTGCAAACAAATAATTTTGTGAGGTTTTTTAAGCCTTTAGGTTTGTAGCAATTTGTTACAACATCTGTAGAAAACTAGTATATTCTTATATAACAGACCTGGGCAATGCTAAGGAAATGATTCATGTCTTATACACATAAAGAGAGTCTTTTTTGATTAACGGCACCTCCAACGACATCAAAATAAGAGCCTAGACTTCAACTACGTATAGTCTTTAAATGCTTATTATTTTTTAGTTTTAGTTCTAAACACTATAGTAAACGGTCTATTGGGTCAGTTAGTCTTTACTGTCCTGTCTGCAGGGATAACTCTGAATGAATGACAAGCACCCCTTAAATTCAAATTGCCTTAATCTTTTTTTAATGATTTAAATAAATATCCTCATTTTCTAGTCTTGCCAGAAGAGAAAATTGGCAGTAAAGAAAATGATGTAATTGGAATATGGGACAAGGACATGCAGAGGATTTTAGGAGTCTTCTAAGAAAAGAGTGGTTACTTTGAGTTTCTAGGCAACAGTTTATTGAGAGAAAACCTTCTGGTTGATTCAGAGTGCTTCATAGAATAAAATGCCTCTTGATAGAATATCACTCACCACAGCCTTAAATGTAGCACATACTAAAATCCATCATTAATTATATGTCCTAAACTAGAATGAAGAGTAGAAAAACATTTAGCACCTACTACCTTAACTGTCCTTCCTGGATTATAACCTCTTCAATGCTATATTACATTGTTTTAAAAAAATAAATATATACCTAAGTAGCTCCACACTAAAAATGCTCAGTAATGACTTCATGATTTGTGAGGTGCTTAGTATCCAGGAGGTCCTCTTAAAGGATGTGTTCTGAAGTCAAACTGTTTATTAAAATTTATAACATGGAAGGGCATAATGTTGCCTGTTGTAGTATTTTTTGTAACCTTGTACTGAATTTGTAGATGAGAATTGTTCTTCATACAAGGAAAGACTTCTTGCATACATGTGGCAACATGATAGACAGAACTGACATCTGGGATTCTAATTTTTGCAGAGACTAATAATAGATGACAGATTAAGAATAATTGACAGTGTCATTGTGAAGGATTTATAATAACAGTAAAAGGGACTTCGATTGATATTTGGGGGAGAAGGCAAGGGACTATCACAGGGAAATTAATGATTTCACAGATATTAGACTTCAAACATAGTTTAATAAGCCTCGAATTCATATGGTAAGTGAAAATAATCTGTGATGTTCATTCTAGATTTTTTCCATTTTCTCATATCAAAAATGACATGACAGATTTTAATAAAATTCAGAATAGCAGGTAGTTTCTACATAGTATATGAATAAAATAAATCAGTAATCTATTTATAAGTTATATAGTTATCATTAGTTTATAAGTTATGCAATTATTAGATCTATATGTTACATTTGATTTAGGTCATACCTGAATGATTTAGTGGCTTTCCCTGCTTTCTTCAATTTAAGTCTGAATTTGGCAGTAAGGAGTTCATGATCTGAGCCACAGTTAGCTCCTGGTTTTGTTTTCACTGACTGTATAGGGCTTCTCCATCTTTGGCTACAAAGAATATAATCAATCTGATTTTGGCATTGACCATCTGGTGATGTCCATGTGTAGAACCTTCTTTTGTGTTGTTCGAAGAGGGTGTTTGCTATGACCAGTGCGTTCTCTCGGCAAAACTCTATTAGCCTTGGCCCTGCCTCATTCCGTATTCCAAGGCCAAATTTACCTGTTACCCCAGGTGTTTCTTGACTTCCTACTTTTGCATTCCAGTCCAAAAAAATTATCATTTTTGTGTGTTGGTTCTAAAAGATCTTGTAGGTCTTCATAGAACTATTCAACTTCAGCTTCTTCAACATTACTGGTTGGGGCACAGACTTGGGTTACAGTGATACTGAATGGTTTGCTTTGGAAACAAACAGAGATCATTCTGTCATTTTTGAGCTTGCATCCAAGTACTGCATTTTGGACTCTTTTGTTGACCTTGATGGCTACTCCATTTCTTCTAAGGGATTCCTGCCCACAGTAGTAGATATAATGGTCATCTGAGTTAAATTCACCCATTCTAGTCCATTTTAGTTTGCTGATTCCTAGAATGTCAATGTTCACTCTTGCCATCTCCTGTTTGACTACTTCCAATTTGCCTCGTTTCATAGACCTGACATTCCAGGTTCCTATGCAATATTGCTCTTTACAGCATTGGACCTTGCTTCTATCACCAGTCACATCCACAACTGGGTATTGTTTTTGCTTTGGCTCTATCCCTTCATTCTTTCAGGAATTATTTATCCGCTGATCTCCAGTAGCATATTAGGCATCTACCGACCTGAGGAGTTCCTCTTTCAGTATCCTATCATTTTGCCTTTTCATACTGTTCATGGAGTTCCAAAGGCAAGAATACTGAAATGGTTTGCCATTCCCTTCTCCAGTGGACCACATTTTGTCAGATCTCTCCATGTTGACCCACCCATCTTGGGTGGCTCCACATGGCATGGCTTAGTTTCATTGAGTTAGACAAGGCTGTGGTCCGTGTGATTAGATTGACTAGTTTTCTGTGATTATGGTTTGTGTGTCTGATCTCTGATGCCTCTCACATCACTTACCCTCTTACTTTGGTTTCTCTTACCTTGGACGTGGGATATCTCTTCACAGCTGCTCCATCAAAGTGCAGCTGCTTCTCCTTACCTTGGACAGGGGTATCTCCTCACAGGTGCCCCTCCTGACCTTGAACATGGAGTATCTCCTCTCAGCCCTCCTGTGCCCGCACAGCCACCACTCTTTGGACGTGGGGTAGCTCGTCTTGGCTGCTGCTCTAGACCATTCAGGTATGACCTAAATCAAATTATGATTCTACAGTGGAAGTGAGAAATAGGTTTAAGGACTAGATCTGATAGATAGAGTGTCTGATGAACTATGGACTGAGGTTCCTGACATTGTACAGGAGACAGGGATCAAGACTGTTCCCATGGAAAAGAAATGCAAAAAAGCAAAATGGCTGTCTGGGAGGCCTTACAAATAGCTATGAAAAGAAGAGAAGTGAAAAGGAAAGATATAAGCATCTGAATGCAGAGTTTCAAAGAATAGCAAGAAGAGATAAGAAAGCCTTCCTCAGCAATCAATGCAAAGAAATAGAGGAAAACAACAGAATGGGAAAGACCAGAGAGCTCTTCAAGAAAATTAGAGATACCAAGGGAACATTTCATGCAAAGATGGGCTCAATAAAGGACAGAAATGGTCTGGACCTAACAGAAGCAGAAGATATTAAGAACAGGTGGCAAGAATACTCAGAAGAACTGTACAAAAGAAAGCTTCACAACCCAGATAATCATGATGGTGTGATCACTCACCTAGAGCCAGACATCCTGGAACTGGCTGGATGGCATCACGGACTCGATGGACGTGAGACTGAGTGAACTCTGAGAGATGGTAATGAACAGGGAGGCCTGGCGTGCTGCAATTCATGGGGTCGCAAAGAGTCGGACACGACTGAGCGACTGAACTGAACTGAACTGAGGATTTAGAAAGCATCACTACGAACAAAACTAGTGGAAATGATGGAATTCCAGTTGAACTACTGGACGTTTACTTCTTGAAGGAAAGTTATGACCAATCTAGATAGCATATTCGAAACCAGAGAGATACTTTGACCACAAAGTTCCGTCTAGTCAAGGCTATGGTTTTTCCAGTGGTCATATATGGATGTGAGAGTTGGACTGTGAAGAACGCTGAGCACCGAAGAATTGATGCTTTTGAACTGTGCTGTTGGAGAAGACTCTTGAGAGTCCCTTGGACTCCAAGGAGATCCAACCAGTCTATTCCAAAGGAGATTAGTCCTGGGTCTACATTGGAAGAACTGATGCTAAAGCTTAAACTCTAATACTTTGGCCACCTCANTGTCTGGGAGGCCTTACAAATAGCTATGAAAAGAAGAGAAGTGAAAAGGAAAGATATAAGCATCTGAATGCAGAGTTTCAAAGAATAGCAAGAAGAGATAAGAAAGCCTTCCTCAGCAATCAATGCAAAGAAATAGAGGAAAACAACAGAATGGGAAAGACCAGAGAGCTCTTCAAGAAAATTAGAGATACCAAGGGAACATTTCATGCAAAGATGGGCTCAATAAAGGACAGAAATGGTCTGGACCTAACAGAAGCAGAAGATATTAAGAACAGGTGGCAAGAATACTCAGAAGAACTGTACAAAAGAAAGCTTCACAACCCAGATAATCATGATGGTGTGATCACTCACCTAGAGCCAGACATCCTGGAACTGGCTGGATGGCATCACGGACTCGATGGACGTGAGACTGAGTGAACTCTGAGAGATGGTAATGAACAGGGAGGCCTGGCGTGCTGCAATTCATGGGGTCGCAAAGAGTCGGACACGACTGAGCGACTGAACTGAACTGAACTGAGGATTTAGAAAGCATCACTACGAACAAAACTAGTGGAAATAATGGAATTCCAGTTGAACTACTGGACGTTTACTTCTTGAAGGAAAGTTATGACCAATCTAGATAGCATATTCGAAACCAGAGAGATACTTTGACCACAAAGTTCCGTCTAGTCAAGGCTATGGTTTTTCCAGTGGTCATATATGGATGTGAGAGTTGGACTGTGAAGAACGCTGAGCACCGAAGAATTGATGCTTTTGAACTGTGCTGTTGGAGAAGACTCTTGAGAGTCCCTTGGACTCCAAGGAGATCCAACCAGTCTATTCCAAAGGAGATTAGTCCTGGGTCTACATTGGAAGAACTGATGCTAAAGCTTAAACTCTAATACTTTGGCCACCTCATGCAAAGAGTTGAGTTATTGGAAAAGACTCTGATGCTGGGGGGGATTGAGGGCAGGAGGAGAAAGGGACAACAGAGAATGAGATGGGTGGATGGCATCACCGACTCGATGGACATGGGTTTGAGTGAACTCCAGGAGTTGGTGAAGGACAGGGAGGCCTGGTGAGCTGCAATTCATAGGGTCGCAAAGAGTCAGACATAACTGAGTGACTGAACTGATATGTTACATTTAGGCATAGACTGTTCTAGGGTCAAATACTTTTAAAACCAGCCGCCTAAACTGTCCTTATTTTAGCCATTAGTATGAAGCATATTTTTTACATATGGCATTATTAAAATTAACATTCCTCATAATGATTTGAAGGAGATGTTGATTAGTTTTATTCTGTTAGCTTTTAAAAATAAAGCATTAATGGCAAAATGTACGTTAATAGATATTTGGAATTTAACCATAAAATATTATAGCTTATGTCAATGGTAAACATGCCATGAAAAAAAATATAAAGATATTCACAAGAATTTTATTAAGTTAAATATCTGTTATAGGAAGGAAACAGTATATATTGTGCATTAGAGTGATTAAAATTCAGTCCTAGGCCAACTCTTTACTAAATGTTTAACTCTCTAAATCAACTTGCTATTTTAAGCATCAAGTAATATATGTGAAACTATCTTATACACAATAAAACACTTTATAATGTGCCAGAAATGCTCAGCCATCCACAAAGATTCATATTTTCTCTTTCATAGAACAGAATGCCTGTATTGCTTGTCTTTCTCTCTTATGCATCTAGTGTTGTCTTCTCAATACTGGTGAATGAAGTTTATAATGTTCTGTCTCTTAGAGCTTATGAAACAAGAGTGTCTTTGTCATGATTTCTGTCCATCTGATTAACTGAATGCAGAACTCTTGGAAAATCAGAAGAAGCTGTTAAATTCCTAAGTCCTCACATGGAAGGCATTTTTTTCCCATGAATATGTTCTTTGGTCTGTAATGTGAGCAAGAAATAGTTGTGGGAAAAACACTTGAAATTTGGACTTTTGCTTGTTCTAGAATCTAGCATTCTTATAGAATCATATACATTCATGCAAGTATTTTGAATTAGTCTTCAAGTAAGCAGCACAGTGAGAGTAGTATATTCATCTGTAGTAAGAATGTGAAGTGAAGTGAAGTCACTCAGTCATGTCTGACTCTTTGCAACCCCATGGACTGTAGCCTACCAGGCTCCCCGGTTCATGGGGTTTTCCAGGCAAGAGTACTGGACTGGGTTGCCATTTCCTTCTCCAGAGGATATTCCCGACCCTGGGATCAAACCCAGGTCTCCTACATTGTAGGCAGACGCTTTGCTGTCTGAGCCACCAGGGAAATCCATTAGGTTGGGCAAAAATACATCAAAACCCATAAAAGAAGAAATTGATTAAAACTTATCAAAATTAAAAACTTTCCATTTTCAAAACTAAGAAAATGAAAAGACGACTCACCCTTTGGTTGATAATGACCTGTCAACGTAGGCTTATCAATTGTAATTAACATAGCACTCTTGGAGGATGTTGACTGTGGGAGAGAGGCTGAGCATGTGTAGGCAGAGGGAGCCTAGTGGGTGTCTCTGTACTTTCTGCTCAAATTTGCTATGAACCTAAAAATGCTCTAAAAAGTAAAATAGTGTGTAGCTCCTCTACAAGCTGCACACTAAAAGAAAATATTTGCAAATCATATATGACAAAGGATTTGCACCTAAAACATATAAAGAAAGTTTACAATCAATCCAGTGTTTAAAATATACCCCTCAAATGAGCGAAAGATTTAAATAGATATTTCACTGAAGAGGATATAGGAATGGTTAATTAAGCACATGAAAAGATACTGAACATCACTAGTCAATAGGGAAATGGAAATTTAAACCACAATGAGACACTACTATATACCCACCAGAATAGCTATAATCAAAAAATTAGACAATAGCAAACACTGCTTACAATGTGATGGAAAGGAATCTCATACAATGCTACTGGGAAGGTTAAGTAGTACAGACACTTTGGAAAACTATTTAGTAGTTTCTTAAGTTAAACACAAACTTAACATATGACTTAGAAATTTCTCTCCTAAGAACACACCCAAGAGAAATGAAAACATATATACCCACAAAGATTAATATATGAATGTTCATAGCATTATTTATAATAGTCAATATTGGAAACAATCCAAATGTCTAACAACCAAATATTGGATAAAAAAAAAAATTGTGTATGTACTCAATGGGACACTATTTAGCACTAAAAAGTAATAAACTTATTCATGTGCCAACACGGAGGAATCTCAAAAGCACTAAGCTAAATGAAATAAAGTATACTCAAAAGACAGTACTGTATGATTCTATTTACATGCAATGTCTAGAAAAGGCAAATTTGTAGAGGCAAAAGCTGATCAATGTGGAGGTTCAAAGGTGAGAGTGAGGATTAATTTGCAAATGGCACAAAGAAAACTTTGGGTGACAAAAATGTTCTAAAATAGGATTGTGGCAATGGTTGCATAATTGTATAAGTTTACTAAAATCACTTAATTCACTTAGAATGGGCAAATTTTATAGTATGTAAATTATGCCTTGATAAAGCTGTGAAAAAAGTTTCAAGAAATTCAAACAGCCTATCCATCTTCTACTCTTGACAAACGAAATCCTTAAAACTTACTAAACAAATAATTGCAGAGAATTATACCTACTACTTCAGATTTCAACTTATAAAAGTATCACATCACTGTTCCACTGAGTGACTAACCTCAATCCCACCCCCTGCCACACACACAAACATACCACAGCTAAAGATGACAAATCAGGTCATTGTGCCGAGTTAAAATACTGGAGTATTTGAAATGGAAACTGAAAACACAGCAAAATTCAAGTTTTGTTTCCCTGTCACTGACTACAATCTTTTTAAATGATATAAAAATTCTGCCTTAGAAAAAAGAGGTCTCATACAGTACAGCAATTTAAGTCATCTAATATTATACCAATATTATACACCTACACTTACATATAGTAAAAGTTATCTGGCTTCTGCCTTGCTTATTTTTTCTGAAGGAAGATGTACACTGGTTTTAGTCATCTAGAAAATGTCTTTAACATTTAATTTTGTAAGTATATTTGACAAAATATTTTTGCATATATATATGAACCAGCTCTCAGATGTGTACTTTTACAGTTCAGAAACAAACTTCTGAGGTACTGAAAAGCCCTCTCTAACTGGCAAAGTAAATGCTTAAGAAAACACTTGGGTACTGAGATAAACACACATATGCACATCGTATATAAGCAAAAATATATAACATGGTACATATTTTTTTCTCCTTCCTTAAAAGTTTACTTCAAATATGTATGCTATTAAGAATGTATACTCTTCAAAATGCTTTTGTGATATAGAGATGCTAAAATTCTGTATATCACACAAAGCATCATTTTAAAAGTTGTCTTACATATTTCAATTTTATAACCATAAAATAAAGAAGTTTGAAAATATAAGGGAACATATTTCAGATGAATAAGAAGGCTCTAGGCAGACACAAGAATAAATAATATCACATTAGTAGAACTCCCTAATTTTAGCTCTTGCCCTGTACATATTGACTTGATATTAAGCATGTATCAAGTTTTCATGTTCCTGTAGTGCTGGGTAAACCAATGAATAATTTATTCCTGTCCATACTACTTTGGTGGATTCCTATACAACTCCTAGGCCTTCTATTTTCCATTACCATCCATCAGGCATGAATTTGCTGACATCCTTGGTAACTTATCTGGGACTCTCCAATGGCAGCCTTTAGAGTGCCAAGATCTGCCCCTGCCAACTGAGTTGCATTTCAGGCAACAAACAAGCTGAGTTTCAGTATTCTGATGCCTTGCATAACAACACTCTTACAGAGTGAGAACTGGTTTCCTTTCCATCTATGTTCTAAGCAGTAAAATGATCAAAGAAAGCTGTTTTCTAGTCTACTTAAGAGTTCGTAGAAATTTAGCTTAGATCCTGCAAAAATATAGAAATAAAAATATTGCTGAAAATTGCATATCAACACTTGTTAAGAACCACATGTATTTCTAGCCTGGTTGGGTCTCTAAAGAACGAAGGAATAGCCAGATGGTAAACCCGTGCAGTGTCCCTCTTTAGATTGTCTAGCAGTGTTGCTAGATACTAATACTAGCTTTCATTTCATATTTCTCTTATTTAAGAGGCCTCATTGTCTGTTCATGAAAAACATTCAGTTCTTTATTTCAGATCTTCATTTGTCTGAATCCTATATGTGAAATAGAATTTACATGTCTTCCCTCCTCCTACCTACTAAGGAGTCTTTTTGGAAAACTACCTTCACAGATAGTTAGCCAAAGGATGCTGCCTCTCTTAACTTGATGGATGAATCCAGTCTGGGCCAATCTGTATAATGTGTTATAAACATGGACATTACTATCTGCATTTATTTTCCTGTTTCTTCTGAAAATATTTTAATATTTCTTTTTTTTTTTTTGAAGAAAGCTTAGTTTTCAGCTAATTTTCTTGAAATAGCTCATCCATCCCCAACTTTAGCTCTAATTTCATGCAGGGTGAGGATGAAATATGCACATCTCATGTGGAAATAATCTTTTTTTCAGGAGTGAAACAAAATTAAAGGAAAAAAAAATATTTAAGTAACTACCCATGAGTGATAATCCTTTAATGCACTAACCAGCTGACAATCACTCATGAGACACTACATTCTGCAAGTTTTAAAAAGACAGTTTTTCCTTGTTTCTATATTTCCCTTTTATCTTTATCCTGAACTTCAGTCTTTAGAAACTGACTTTAAAAGATACAAAGTGATACCTGAAGTCTAGAAGTTTCACATTTGAAAGGTTATTTTCTAATTATTAATGAACTCTGGTGCTTCTAAATATACAGATATAGAATAAAAATAGCAAAGAAGCAGAAAAGAAAATGCATTCAATTCTCAAGATTATCATCATTTCAAATATATTTACATGAAAAAAAATTCTCAGAGCATTCAGATAAAAAAACAACAACAATTTTTAAGTAGCAGTTCATTGAAAGGCCAGTTTCAGTTATTCAGTTTCACATTTTCAAAAACTCNTCTAATTATTAATGAACTCTGGTGCTTCTAAATATACAGATATAGAATAAAAATAGCAAAGAAGCAGAAAAGAAAATGCATTCAATTCTCAAGATTATCATCATTTCAAATATATTTACATGAAAAAAAATTCTCAGAGCATTCAGATAAAAAAACAACAACAGTTTTTAAGTAGCAGTTCATTGAAAGGCCAGTTTCAGTTATTCAGTTTCACATTTTCAAAAACTCTTGACATTTACATATTGCCGTAGTGGCCGTGCGGTAAGTATCTCCAAAGGGAAACAGTGGCTCTTGCGGTGCACTAAGTGTTATAAAGGACCGTCATTTCACAATTCCAGATTAAGTCAATAAGTATATTACCATGTAAGCAGTTTTCATGACAGAAACTCAATTATCACTTGCTAACCTGGAGTGCAGACTGTGGAATTGTCCAAGCCATATAACCTGTCTAGTAGGATGCGTAAGTTAAAATATGTATCTAATAACCTTTTTTTATGGGAAATAATTCAGTTAGGAAATAATCCATATCTTATATCTGTTTAAATGAGAAAATATCCAGTAACCTTTTATGAGAAATAATACAGATAAAATTTATTCTGATTGCCTACACACAAGTAGATATTAAGGAAATTGGTAATTTTGTCAATGATTTGCTACAAAGAAATGCTCAAGAAAGAAGACCTTTGTCCTATTACCAATAAATTGAATCTCCAGGAAATAAACTTTCTATTAAAGATACTTTTACCTTTTATAAATGTATATTGTCTTTTAAGTACACATCTGTATCTATTACCTCATTTACTTCTCACAGAAACCCTGTGAATTATTTTTGAAACAGCTTTATGGGGTTAGATCAGCAAGTCAAATTGTGGAGAAGTGGAGTATTTTTTCTCAGGACTTGTTTTCCTCTGAAAGTGGATGTTTCTGTTGATAGGATATTGTGCAGAAATGAATACACACTCTAAATATGGTCTGACAGATGACTTAAAGGAAAGTAAGGGTTTCTATCTTGTACGAGAATAAATTAAGACATTCTATGTTTCACTTTCATGCATTGGAGAAGGAAATGGCAACCCACTCCAGTGTTCTTGCCTGGAGAGTCCCAGCGACGAGGGACGGCTAGTGGGCTGCCGTCTATGGAGTTGCACAGAGTCAGACACGACTGAAGCGACTTAGCAGCAGCAGCAGCATGATTGCCCAACATATNCAGGGGGGGAACACAGCCTCACCCACCAGCAGAAAATTGGATTAATGATTTACTGAGCATGGCCCTACCCATCAGTGCAAGACCAGGATACCCCCACAGTCAGTCCCTCCCATCAGGAAACTTTCATAAACTTCTTATCCTTATCTATCATACAGGCTGTGGGTGTGCTTAGTCACTTATTTGTGTCCAACTATTTGCCACCCCATGGACTGTAGCCATCAAAGTTTCTCTGTCCATGGGGATTCTCCAGGCAAGAATACAGGAGTGACTTGCAATATCCTTCTCCAAGGGATCTTCCCAACCTAGGGACTGAACCCAGGTCTCCCACATTGAGCCAGATACCTTAGAATCTGAGCCTCCATCCATGAGAGGATGGACAGAATGAAAACCACAATCACAGAACATTAAACAAACTGATCACATGGATCACAGCCTTGTCTAACTCAATGAAACTATAAGCCTTGCCATATAGGGCTACACAAAATAGACGGGCCATGGTGGACAAAATGTGGTCCACAGGAGAACGGAATACAAATCACTTCAGTATTCTTGCCTTGAGAACCCCATGAACATAATGAAGAGGTAAAAAGATATGACACTGAAGATGAACTCCCCAGGTCAGTAGCTGCCCAGTATGTTACTGCAGAAGAGTGGAGAAATAACTCCAGAAAGAATGAAGAAGCTGAGCCAAAGTGAAAACAATGCCCAGTTGTGGATAAGTCTGATGATGAAAGTAAACTCTGATGCTGTTAAGAATAAAATTGTATAGGAACCTGGAACAAAATTGCATAAGAACCTATGAAAATTTCATAGGAACCATGGATCAAGGTAAATTGGGAGTGGTCAAACAGGAGATGGCTAGACTGAATACTGACATTTTAACAATTAGTGAACTAAAATATACAAGAATTAGAGAATTTAATTTAGATGACCATTATATCTACTAGTGTGGGCAAGAATCCCTTAGGAAAAATGGAGTAGCCCTCATAGTCAATTCACAGCCCTCAATTCATAATCCTCACAGAGTCCAAACTGCAGTACTTGGGTGCAATCTCAAAAACAATAGTAAGATCTCTGTTCATTTCTAAGGTAAAACACTCAAGTATCACAGTAATCCAAGTCTATGCCTCAACCAATAATGCCAAAGAAGCTGAAGTTCAACAACTCTATGAAGACATACAAGACCTTCTAGAACTAACACCAAAAAGAAAAAAAAAAAAAAAAGAGGTCTGTTTCATCATAGGGGACTGTAATGCAAAGATAGAATGTCATAAGGTGGCTGGAGTAAGAGGCAAGTGTGCCCTTCGAATACAAAATGAAGCAGGGCAAAGGCTAAAAGAGTTTTGCCAAGAAACACAATGGTCAGAGCAAATACCCTCTTCCAACAACATAAGAGATGATTCTACACATGGATATCCCCAGATCAAAATCAGATTGGTTATATTCTTTGCAGCCAAAGATGGAGAAGCTCTATACAGAGAGCAAAAAGAAGACTGGGATCTGACTGTGGCTCAGGTCACGAAATCCTTGTTGTAAACTTCAGACTTAAGACAGAAGGGAAAACCATTAGGCCATTCAGGGATGACCTAAATCAAATCCCTTATGATTATACAATGGAAGTGACAAATAGATTCAAGGGAAAGATATTGATAGAAAGAATGCCAGAAGAACTATGGATGGGGGTTTGTAACATTGTACAGGAAGCTGTGATCAAAACCACCCCCAAGAAAAAGAAATGGAAAAAGCCGAAACTGTTGTCTGAGGAGTCCTTACAAATAGCTGTGCAAAGAAGAGAAGTGAAAAGCAAAGGAGAAAAGGAAAGATAAAAATATCTGAATGCAGAGTTCCAAAGTATAGCAAGGAGAGATAAGAAAGCCTTTCTCAGTGATCATTGCAAAAATGTAGAGGAAAACAATAGAATGGGAAAGACTAAAGAGCTCTTCAAGAAAATTAGAGATTAGTGAACACTTCATTCAAAGATGGGCACAATAAAGGAAAAAAATGGTATGGAATAAAAGAAGCAGAAAATATAAAGAAGGTGGCAAGAATACACAGAAGAACTATACAAAAGTGATCTTCATGATAGATAACCACAATGAATGATCAATCACCTAGAGCCAGACATCCTGTAGTGTGAAGTCCGGTGGGTCTTAGGAAGCATCACTGTGACCAAAGCTAGTGGAGGTCTTGGAATCCCAGCTGAGCTATTTCAAATCCTAAAAGATGATGCTGTTAAAGTGATGCACTCAATAAGTCAGCAATTTTGAATACTCAGCAGTGGCCGTAGGACTAGAAAAGGTCAGTTTTCATTCCAATCTCAAAGAAAGGCAATGCCAAAGAATGTTCAAACTGCCACACAATTGCACTCATCTCACACACTAGGAAAGTAATGCTCAAAATTCTCCAAAGCAGGCTTCAACAGTACATGAACCATGAACTTGCAGATGTTCAAGCTGGATTTAGAAAAGCCAGAGGAATCAGAAATAAAATTGCCAACATCTGTTGGATCATAGAAAAGCAAGTTATAGAAAAGCATCTACTTCTGCTTAACTGACTACGCTAAAGACTTTGTGCAGATCACAAGAAACTGGAAAATTCTTAAAGAGATTGGAATACCAGACCACCTTACCTGCTTCCTGAGAAACCTGTATGCAGCTCAAGAAGCAATAGTTAGAACTGGACATGGAACAATGAAGTGATTCCGAATTGCGAAAGGAATATGTCAAGACTGTGTATTGTCACCCTGTTTATTTAACTTATATGCACAGTATATCATGTGAAATGCTGGGCTGGATGAAGCACAAGCTTGAATCAAGATTGCCAGGAGAAATATTAATAATCACAGATATGCAGATGACACCACCCTTATGGCAGAAAGCAAAGAAGAACTAAAGCNTTATTTAACTTATATGCACAGTATATCATGTGAAATGCTGGGCTGGATGAAGCACAAGCTTGAATCAAGATTGCCAGGAGAAATATTAATAATCACAGATATGCAGATGACACCACCCTTATGGCAGAAAGCAAAGAAGAACTAAAGCACCTCTTGATGAAAGTGAAAGAGGAGAGTGAAAAAGCTGGCTTAAAACTCAACATTCAAAAAACTAAGATCATTGCATCCGGTACATCAATTCCTGACAAACAGATGGGGAAACAATGGAAACAGTGACAGATTTTATTTTCCTGGGCTATGAAATTAAAAGACACTTAGTCCTTGGAAGAAAAGCTATGAGCAACCTAGATATATTAAATGACCAACCTCTACATATTAAAAAGTAGAGACATTACTTTGCCAACAAAGGTCCATAAATAAAGTCTTGTTTTTCCAGTAGTCATGTATGGATGTGAGATCAATCATAAATAAAACTGAGTGCAGAAGAATTGATGCTTTTGAATTGTGGTTTTGAAGAAGACTCTTGAGAGTCCCTTGAACCACAAGGAGATTAAACCAGTGAATCCTAAAGGAAACCAGTTCTGACTATTCATTGAAAGGACTGATGCTGAGGGTGAAGTTCTAATACTTTGTGATGTGAACATCTGACTCATTGGAAAAACCCTGATGCTAGGAATGATTGAAGGTGGGTTGAGAAGGGTTCAGCAGAGGATGAGATGGTCTGATGGTATCACCAAATGAATGGACAAAAGTTTGAGCAAGCTACAGGGATTTGGTGGTGTACAGGGAAACATGGCATGCTGCAGTCCATGGGATCACAAAGAGTTGGACACGACTTAGCAACAGAATTGAACAGAACTTTAAAAAGTGAAAATAGATTATAGAACTGACATTAACCCAAAGTTTATTTTAGAAAAAGTGCTCAAAAATTTTCATCAACCTTCAGATTTTTAGATACCTTTTAAAACGAGTTTGAACCAGAGTTATCTCATCTATCATTCACAATTATATAATTTACTTTTTACAATTATATATTTTGCTTCCTAGTAAGGTAGATCAATTGATACAAAAGAACCATTATTCTAAGGTTGAACACTACTCACTCTGCTACTTAGAAAACACACAGTGTAACCCTTGTGGTGTTTTGAAGGGTTTTCTTTCCTTCATAAATATTCTTTGTACTGCTAGTGCTACTGTGCGACCCCATAGACAGCAGCCCACCAGGCTCCCCGTCCCTGGAATTCTCCAGGCAAGAATATTGGAGTGGGTTTCCATTTTCTTCTTCAATGCATAAAAGTGAAAATTCAAAGTGAAGTCACTCAGTCGTATCTGACTCAGCAACCCCATGGACTGCAGCCTACCAGGCTCTTCCATCCATTGGATTTTCCAGACAAGAGTACTGGAGTGGGGTGCCATTGCCTTCTCCGATTCTTTGTACTAATTGGTTCCTATTTCAGTTTCCATTTTCATCAACATATACCCTCAAATAATGCATTCTCAAATCTCTTCTTGTTCACTATGTATCAGTTAGTTGCAATTACTCATAAAGAGAAGGGAGATTCTTTCAAGTACAGTTATTTTTTTTTTAATGGAACCATGGTGGATTCATGTNTCAAATAATTGGAAAGAACAAATAAGTAGAAATGAGTCTTGAGAAAACAGATTTTTACTAAGTTGCTACATAAAACTTTCCACATGGTTAAAATGTTTGTTAGGCTTCCCAGGTGGCACTGCTCAGTGAGTCCAACTCTGTATTCACAGGCAAAAATTCTGGAGTGTGTTGCCTTTTACTTTTTCAGGAAATCTTCCCAAACCAGGAAACAAACCTGGGTCCCCTGAATTGCAGACAGATACTCTACCAACTGAGCCACCAGGGAAAAAATCCACCTGCCAATGCAGAAAATGCAAGATCCTTGAGTCAGGAAGATCCCTTGGTGTAGGAGATGGCAATCCATTCCAGATCCTTACCTGGAAAATTCCATGGACAGAGGAGCCTGGCAGGCTACAGTTCAGGGGCTGCACAGTTGAACATGCCTGAGCAACTAAACATGCATACACAGAATGTTTGATTTGNCAGGAAGATCCCTTGGTGTAGGAGATGGCAATCCATTCCAGATCCTTACCTGGAAAATTCCATGGACAGAGGAGCCTGGCAGGCTACAGTTCAGGGGCTGCACAGTTGAACATGCCTGAGCAACTAAACATGCATACACAGAATGTTTGATTTGAAGTACTCCTGTAAACCCAACTTTTCATTCAGTGTTAAAAATTTATATCGACACCATAAGTCTACACTTACTAGCATTGGGTTTAGGCATAACTAATACATGGAATGAGTAAACTACTCTACTTCCCACCCCCACACCCCCGTTTTCCCAGATAATTATAATATACTGAAGAGTTACACTAATTCACTAAGACATCGTGGGCTTTCCCCTGATCTAAGAAAACTGTCATTGTCCAAGAATAACATCTAAACTTTTATTTTCAAATACAACACAAAGAATTTCTGGTACCAGTAAAAGCTCCATCCTTCATCAATTAATATAAATAATATCAGGCCTCCTAATTATTAAGCAAAATTAAAAGGGAGAATTGGACATATGTTATGTGGCAAAGTTCCATGACCATTGTTTAGTCTTTGGTTTTCTTTTATAAGAAAATGAGGAGAAATTTTTTCTATCTTGGAAAAAAATCACATTTGAAGCAATAACCATATCTGATGCAAAAATCCAACATATATTTTAAATTTAAAAAGAATGAAACTATATTTATTGAAATTATATTGAGTCCTAGCAAATATAAAATGTTGATACAGGTGGAATTATTTTACATGTGAACATTTCAGTCTCCCCCCCCCCGCCCCCCAATGAGGGCAGTTAATTAACATTTTACCAAGGCTGGTTTCAGTGTTCTTCATTAGCTAACTTTCAATTGTCTATATCAAGCCTGTCTTTCTGCTAAAGTTCTTTGTCAGCTGAGTAATCTACTTAAAATAGTTAGTATTCTGTTGGTATAGAGCAAAGTGTGTAAAACAGAGATAAAACTAGAGACTCATCAGCTAGATTGGGACTCTTTAAAAGTGAGTTTACCTGGTGTTTTCTGTTCAATGTATTTTGCAGTTGAAACATTTCAGGTTAAATATAGTCACAGAGGCACAATATTATTTCTACATTCTCTTTAAATGACTATATTTTTGTCTTGGTCATTCCAGATCTTTAAAAAAGTACAGTCAAGTATCTCTTTTTTTTTAAGCTTCATGAGCCTTAAAGGAAATTCCCCAATAATTATATTTAAAGGACAATTTCTCTCATTTTTTCTACTCAGGAAACAGAAGTTTATTGAATGTCCATAGTGGATTAGATGCTGTTTTGTACCTTCATGCATGATCTCCTTTAACTATGACAACAAATCCATGAGGTAGATACTGTTTATCCTCTTATTTCAAATTTCAAACTGTGTATGCAGCATGTCTCATTTAATTAGTGAAGCATTTGTGATTTTGAATGATATTGTCAGCAATGGCACCCCCGCTCCAGTACTCTTGCCTGGAAAATCCCATGGATGGAGGAGCTTGGTAGGCTGCAGTCCATGGGGTCTCTAACAGTTGGACACGACTGAAAAACTTCACTTTCACTGTTTACTTTCATGTATTGGAGAAGGAAATGGCAACCCACTCCAGTGTTCTTGCCTGGAGAATCCCAGGGATGGTGGAGCCTGGTGGGCTGCCGTCTCTGGGGTCGCACAGAGTCGGACACAACTGAAGTGACTTAGTAGTAGAAGTAGTAGTCTGTTCAACAATTCATAGATTTAGAAACTGTCATATATTATCTTTCTTTCTGTTATCTCAAGATTTTTAATGAATACTCAAAGTCCCACTGAAGAAAATGAAGGTATGACCTTCAGGTTTCTTTGTACTCATTCAGTATCACCTTGTAAGATCCCAGAGGACTGAATCAGAAAGAGGCAATTCAGCATTTATTAATTCAACAAACATTTATTTAATTTCTATGTTATATTCACTGTTACTGACTGACTCTTGGGGAAATTGGTAACAAGAGCAAAAATTCAGGCCTTCATGGGCCTTACAATTTAAATGAGGAGCCATCTTCTCTGCTTTTACTTGATCAGTCACCATATAGATTCAGTTGTACACATATCAGACATTATTGGGAGTGCTAATGATCAAGTGACAAAGGTTTCTTCTCTCAAATTATAATCTAATGGGATGAGAAAATAAAAACAAAAATAATCAAATTACTGGGGTAGGAAATCTGTTCATCTTGTTCATCATTGTATATTCAATGTCTAGATTAGGAAAAGAAAAGAATTAACCTACTGCAAATGATAAGTTTTAAAAATTAGAAATTCTTATTAGATATTTTTTATTCTCAGAAGTTTCTCTTCATTGTCATATGTCAAGTATTTCACCAAATAGATCTCTCACTCTTACTTTCTCATTTTTACTTCATATCACTAAGCTGGCATAATCATGTCTTAAAAAATAAACTCATATAACACAGGTAAGAGAAGAGGCCACATGGGAATTTCAGCTTCCAAGACAAACACTTAACAATTGTATTCACAGTGAAACTCTTTTTTTGGGATCAGTGCTGGATAAGAAGAGATATTGTTGTGACTGAAAAATATTTTGGTTATTACTTAGAAAGGAAAAGGAAAAATATAGAACATGTATCTGGCACCTAAATCTCTTTTGACTCAGAAACCAATTTATTGCAATCTCATATCGGTGTTCTCAAAATTTTTGACCTCCAGGTCCGCTTTACAGTTAAAAAAAATTATTAAACCCCCAATTTTTTTTAATTTGGTTATATTTATTGGCATTTATCAAATTAGAAATTAAAATTAAGAGACATTTAATACAAAGTAATATGCAGAGATTTCAAAAGCTTCTGAGCAAAGACTTTACTTTATGTTGTGCAGAATCTAAAGTCATTACTATGTACTTTTAAGATAAAAAGTTTAATTTCTAAAACTAACCTAGAAATTTGATATTTCGTCCAGAATTAAATAAAAAGTCATCCAGCCTTGTAGTCCTTTCATATTTCTATGGCTATTTTTGGTCCATTTTATTTCCATACACATTATTAAAGCACATTGTTAATTTCTACAGAAAAAAAATCCTACTGGATTTAAAATTTAATATGTTCAATCTATAAATAAATTGGTCCTTAACAATTCTGAATCTTCAAAGTCCTGAAGATGACTTAATCTACTTGTTTAGGTTTAATTTAGTTTTTCCTACATATGCATTTTCAATGTAGAGCCATTATACATATTCCATTAGATTTATTCATATAAACATTTACTGCTATGGTAAATAGCTAATTATTAGTGTACTTTCTATGTTAGCTATAATTGTTTAAAAGTAACTGATTTGTNAATCTACTTGTTTAGGTTTAATTTAGTTTTTCCTACATATGCATTTTCAATGTAGAGCCATTATACATATTCCATTAGATTTATTCATATAAACATTTACTGCTATGGTAAATAGCTAATTATTAGTGTACTTTCTATGTTAGCTATAATTGTTTAAAAGTAACTGATTTGTATATGCTGATCTTGTATCCAGAAACTTTGATAAAGTCACTCATTAATTCTATTAGTTTGTGTGAATTTTTTACCTTATAGTTATACAATCATATTGGTTTCAAGTAATAACATTTTTTTTTCTCTTTTGATTCTTTTCAGTTTTATCACTTAAAAAAAAATTGCCCTTGCTATTTTCATAAAATTTGTTTGCTGTTCTTTTATAAACATCAATTTTCAACTTCAAAAAAAAATGTATGCACTAATACTGCATATTACTTTCTAAACACATCTTAGGTACATGTCAAATGTTTAATACATTCTATTTTCAACCAGCCAATGTCATTGCAGTCTTTATTTTGAAACTAGTCCACTCATATATTCAGCAATGTCAAATCTATGCAGAATTTCCATTGATTTAATTTTCTTTCAGTTTTTGACAATCTATCTTAAAGTATGAAATAGAGAATATTTATGCCTGTTTCAGTGCAAATATATTTGCATTATTTTTACCATCTTACTGAAGTGTTATTTACTCTGCTCATATCATGTTTCTTTTTCATTTTCATCGTTCTTTGCAATCTGTTGAAGTATTAACTTTCTCTTTGTTGGGACTGTCTATTCCCATTAACAAAACTCTAACAGAAATCATTATATCTCTTTTCTTCTCCTAGAAATAATATCCCTAAAATTTTAAGTTACTTTCCTATCATATTATCTTTGCTATCCACTATTTTTACTTCCTTGTTACTTTAAGCCCAATAATATATTATTATTATTATTTCACATCGTTGTTAGGGAAGCATATTTAATTTTTTTCTGATTACCCATTCTTCTTGCTTCTTCTTTATCATCTTCCTGAAACACATTCCTCAAAAGGCCCTTTGATGGGTCTGTCAGTAGTAAAAATCTTTCCATTTTAACATTTGAAATGTATTTTCATTTCTCCCTCATCCTTAAATCTTAGTCTATTGCACTTAAAATTATAAACTTTATCGCTTACAAGCCATTATTCCATTGTGTATGGCTTAAATTGCTGCTGTTGGTAAATCAAAATAACTTCTTTGGAAATAAATTCTTCATTCCCAATGTGTTTAGTGATTAAAAAGTTTGCTATGGTATTTCTTGATGTTGATTAATTTTTCTATAGCCACTGTGGGATTAATTGTACTTTCCAAGCCTGAAATTGCATGCTTTCATGTTGTCTTTAAATTCTCCAATGTTCTCAGCAAATATCTTTGAAATATTATCTTTCCCATTCTCTCTATTCCTTCATTTGGAAAACTTGAATATTAACAGATATACATATAATGTTTGATCGTGATTACTTGTATCTTGATGTCTCTTTAATATACTTAAATTATATTACACGTTTTATTTTTAAAATTTTTATTTTGTTTTTGTAAGAATACAACATAAGATTTACCCTGCATTTTAATTGACATGTTGATTCCTCCTTTTTTCTCCCACACAAAATAAAATCAACAATTAACTCTTTTCTATATTGTATCCTCTTACCACCTACTAATCCACCAAAATCTCTCACCTGAATATTAGTAGTTTCCTGGTTTGGATTTCTGTTAACATTCTAAATCACTCCTCTCCCAAACTGTTTTCATCGTGATTATGTTGTTTACGATGAGTATGTGACTCATCTTAAAAATCCATCAATACCATTCACTTGTTCCCCAAACATAGTTGAGCATAACTCAATGTGATATTAGAGCCCAAATAATAATACTGTACCTTTACCTACCTACCTCTTGGATACCTCCTCAGACTCTGGCTTTCTCATATCCTGGGATGTGACAAACTACTTCCTGCTCAAGGAAGAGTTTATACACTCTAATTCTTATGTCTGATTTAACCTTTTTTCTTTCTTTCTTTTTTTTTTTAAGTCTGGTAGACTCCTGCTTTCATTTTTATTCCTCTAAATATCACATAGTCTTCCTTGTTACACTCTGTTTAGTTAGTCATTCCCTTTTTCCCATAATATTCATTGATTGAATCATAACTTTGACTTCTAATTCATATATCTAGCCCTCTGCTTAAATTCCAGGTCTCAGCTAAATGACTCTTTTTTTTTTTTNCAGTGTTCTTCATTAGCTAACTTTCAATTGTCTATATCAAGCCTGTCTTTCTGCTAAAGTTCTTTGTCAGCTGAGTAATCTACTTAAAATAGTTAGTATTCTGTTGGTATAGAGCAAAGTGTGTAAAACAGAGATAAAACTAGAGACTCATCAGCTAGATTGGGACTCTTTAAAAGTGAGTTTACCTGGTGTTTTCTGTTCAATGTATTTTGCAGTTGAAACATTTCAGGTTAAATATAGTCACAGAGGCACAATATTATTTCTACATTCTCTTTAAATGACTATATTTTTGTCTTGGTCATTCCAGATCTTTAAAAAAGTACAGTCAAGTATCTCTTTTTTTTTAAGCTTCATGAGCCTTAAAGGAAATTCCCCAATAATTATATTTAAAGGACAATTTCTCTCATTTTTTCTACTCAGGAAACAGAAGTTTATTGAATGTCCATAGTGGATTAGATGCTGTTTTGTACCTTCATGCATGATCTCCTTTAACTATGACAACAAATCCATGAGGTAGATACTGTTTATCCTCTTATTTCAAATTTCAAACTGTGTATGCAGCATGTCTCATTTAATTAGTGAAGCATTTGTGATTTTGAATGATATTGTCAGCAATGGCACCCCCGCTCCAGTACTCTTGCCTGGAAAATCCCATGGATGGAGGAGCTTGGTAGGCTGCAGTCCATGGGGTCTCTAACAGTTGGACACGACTGAAAAACTTCACTTTCACTGTTTACTTTCATGTATTGGAGAAGGAAATGGCAACCCACTCCAGTGTTCTTGCCTGGAGAATCCCAGGGATGGTGGAGCCTGGTGGGCTGCCGTCTCTGGGGTCGCACAGAGTCGGACACAACTGAAGTGACTTAGTAGTAGAAGTAGTAGTCTGTTCAACAATTCATAGATTTAGAAACTGTCATATATTATCTTTCTTTCTGTTATCTCAAGATTTTTAATGAATACTCAAAGTCCCACTGAAGAAAATGAAGGTATGACCTTCAGGTTTCTTTGTACTCATTCAGTATCACTTTGTAAGATCCCAGAGGACTGAATCAGAAAGAGGCAATTCAGCATTTATTAATTCAACAAACATTTATTTAATTTCTATGTTATATTCACTGTTACTGACTGACTCTTGGGGAAATTGGTAACAAGAGCAAAAATTCAGGCCTTCATGGGCCTTACAATTTAAATGAGGAGCCATCTTCTCTGCTTTTACTTGATCAGTCACCATATAGATTCAGTTGTACACATATCAGACATTATTGGGAGTGCTAATGATCAAGTGACAAAGGTTTCTTCTCTCAAATTATAATCTAATGGGATGAGAAAATAAAAACAAAAATAATCAAATTACTGGGGTAGGAAATCTGTTCATCTTGTTCATCATTGTATATTCAATGTCTAGATTAGGAAAAGAAAAGAATTAACCTACTGCAAATGATAAGTTTTAAAAATTAGAAATTCTTATTAGATATTTTTTATTCTCAGAAGTTTCTCTTCATTGTCATATGTCAAGTATTTCACCAAATAGATCTCTCACTCTTACTTTCTCATTTTTACTTCATATCACTAAGCTGGCATAATCATGTCTTAAAAAATAAACTCATATAACACAGGTAAGAGAAGAGGCCACATGGGAATTTCAGCTTCCAAGACAAACACTTAACAATTGTATTCACAGTGAAACTCTTTTTTTGGGATCAGTGCTGGATAAGAAGAGATATTGTTGTGACTGAAAAATATTTTGGTTATTACTTAGAAAGGAAAAGGAAAAATATAGAACATGTATCTGGCACCTAAATCTCTTTTGACTCAGAAACCAATTTATTGCAATCTCATATCGGTGTTCTCAAAATTTTTGACCTCCAGGTCCGCTTTACAGTTAAAAAAAATTATTAAACCCCCAATTTTTTTTAATTTGGTTATATTTATTGGCATTTATCAAATTAGAAATTAAAATTAAGAGACATTTAATACAAAGTAATATGCAGAGATTTCAAAAGCTTCTGAGCAAAGACTTTACTTTATGTTGTGCAGAATCTAAAGTCATTACTATGTACTTTTAAGATAAAAAGTTTAATTTCTAAAACTAACCTAGAAATTTGATATTTCGTCCAGAATTAAATAAAAAGTCATCCAGCCTTGTAGTCCTTTCATATTTCTATGGCTATTTTTGGTCCATTTTATTTCCATACACATTATTAAAGCACATTGTTAATTTCTACAGAAAAAAAATCCTACTGGATTTAAAATTTAATATGTTCAATCTATAAATAAATTGGTCCTTAACAATTCTGAATCTTCAAAGTCCTGAAGATGACTTAATCTACTTGTTTAGGTTTAATTTAGTTTTTCCTACATATGCATTTTCAATGTAGAGCCATTATACATATTCCATTAGATTTATTCATATAAACATTTACTGCTATGGTAAATAGCTAATTATTAGTGTACTTTCTATGTTAGCTATAATTGTTTAAAAGTAACTGATTTGTATATGCTGATCTTGTATCCAGAAACTTTGATAAAGTCACTCATTAATTCTATTAGTTTGTGTGAATTTTTTACCTTATAGTTATACAATCATATTGGTTTCAAGTAATAACATTTTTTTTTCTCTTTTGATTCTTTTCAGTTTTATCACTTAAAAAAAAATTGCCCTTGCTATTTTCATAAAATTTGTTTGCTGTTCTTTTATAAACATCAATTTTCAACTTCAAAAAAAATGTATGCACTAATACTGCATATTACTTTCTAAACACATCTTAGGTACATGTCAAATGTTTAATACATTCTATTTTCAACCAGCCAATGTCATTGCAGTCTTTATTTTGAAACTAGTCCACTCATATATTCAGCAATGTCAAATCTATGCAGAATTTCCATTGATTTAATTTTCTTTCAGTTTTTGACAATCTATCTTAAAGTATGAAATAGAGAATATTTATGCCTGTTTCAGTGCAAATATATTTGCATTATTTTTACCATCTTACTGAAGTGTTATTTACTCTGCTCATATCATGTTTCTTTTTCATTTTCATCGTTCTTTGCAATCTGTTGAAGTATTAACTTTCTCTTTGTTGGGACTGTCTATTCCCATTAACAAAACTCTAACAGAAATCAATATATCTCTTTTCTTCTCCTAGAAATAATATCCCTAAAATTTTAAGTTACTTTCCTATCATATTATCTTTGCTATCCACTATTTTTACTTCCTTGTTACTTTAAGCCCAATAATATATTATTATTATTATTTCACATCGTTGTTTAGGGAAGCATATTTAATTTTTTTCTGATTGCCCATTCTTCTTGCTTCTTCTTTATCATCTTCCTGAAACACATTCCTCAAAAGGCCCTTTGATGGGTCTGTCAGTAGTAAAAATCTTTCCATTTTAACATTTGAAATGTATTTTCATTTCTCCCTCATCCTTAAATCTTAGTCTATTGCACTTAAAATTATAAACTTTATCGCTTACAAGCCATTATTCCATTGTGTATGGCTTAAATTGCTGCTGTTGGTAAATCAAAATAACTTCTTTGGAAATAAATTCTTCATTCCCAATGTGTTTAGTGATTAAAAAGTTTGCTATGGTATTTCTTGATGTTGATTAATTTTTCTATAGCCACTGTGGGATTAATTGTACTTTCCAAGCCTGAAATTGCATGCTTTCATGTTGTCTTTAAATTCTCCAATGTTCTCAGCAAATATCTTTGAAATATTATCTTTCCCATTCTCTCTATTCCTTCATTTGGAAAACTTGAATATTAACAGATATACATATAATGTTTGATCGTGATTACTTGTATCTTGATGTCTCTTTAATATACTTAAATTATATTACACGTTTTATTTTTAAAATTTTTATTTTGTTTTTGTAAGAATACAACATAAGATTTACCCTGCATTTTAATTGACATGTTGATTCCTCCTTTTTTCTCCCACACAAAATAAAATCAACAATTAACTCTTTTCTATATTGTATCCTCTTACCACCTACTAATCCACCAAAATCTCTCACCTGAATATTAGTAGTTTCCTGGTTTGGATTTCTGTTAACATTCTAAATCACTCCTCTCCCAAACTGTTTTCATCGTGATTATGTTGTTTACGATGAGTATGTGACTCATCTTAAAAATCCATCAATACCATTCACTTGTTCCCCAAACATAGTTGAGCATAACTCAATGTGATATTAGAGCCCAAATAATAATACTGTACCTTTACCTACCTACCTCTTGGATACCTCCTCAGACTCTGGCTTTCTCATATCCTGGATGTGACAAACTACTTCCTGCTCAAGGAAGAGTTTATACACTCTAATTCTTATGTCTGATTTAACCTTTTTTCTTTCTTTCTTTTTTTTGTTTTAAGTCTGGTAGACTCCTGCTTTCATTTTTATTCCTCTAAATATCACATAGTCTTCCTTGTTACACTCTGTTTAGTTAGTCATTCCCTTTTTCCCATAATATTCATTGATTGAATCATAACTTTGACTTCTAATTCATATATCTAGCCCTCTGCTTAAATTCCAGGTCTCAGCTAAATGACTCTTTTTTTTTAATAAACCTAATCTTAATTTTTGTGGACATAAAATTATATTGTCAATTATATGTTGAAGAACTGATGCTTAGAGACTCATAATCAAATATTTTAGTATAAGCTGGGAAACTAAAGGTAGCTTATTCCATGAGCAACTTAATCCTGTGAAAGATCAGTCTTCACTTTAATTGTTTAACAAATTAATTTCAGCTATTCATTGTAAATTTTACTATATTTACAAATGGCTGTTTCAATATATTCACATAAAGAAACATTAATATTTAGCAATTTTTATTCTTAAGGGGATAAGCTTGAATTGTATCCTTATTTGACAGTATTAGTATTTTTTGGATTTTCATGGTTTTTTTTTTTTTGGCAGGGGGCAGGAGATGGTGTTATTCATTAGTATTTTCTCATGTTTTTAATTCTTTTTAATAAATGACCATAAGTTTGAAGGAGGGCAATCATAAAACTCAAGTGAAAGAAATCAAGTCTAGTTCTAAAGTACTTGCTTATAGTATTTCTTTGACTTTATTATACACAATAAAGCGATTTGGAATATGTAGAGCAGGTACAAGGTCTAACTACAAGAAACAACTGGGAGAAAAAAGAAAAAACATGCTTAAAGCAGTTATTAATACATTTACCTTAACTTTCTCAAGAATGGCATGAAATTTTCTTCAATAAAATAAGCTTACTTGATTGTGTTTCCCATTTGTGTTCAGTCACTTGGTCACTTGACACACGTGGTTGTGTCCAACTCTTTGGGATGCCATGGACTGCAGCACACCAGGATCTTCTGTTCTTCACTATCTCCTGTATTTTGCTCAAATTTATGTCCATTAAGTCAGCAATGCTATTCTAACCATCTCTTCCTCTGCTGACCCCTTCTCCTCCTGCCATCAGTCTTTCCAGCATGAAGGTCTTGTCCAGTTAGTTAGCTCTTTGCATCAGATGACCTAAGTATTGTAGCTTCAGCTTCAGCATCAATCCTTCCAAAAAATATTCAGAGTTGCTTTCCTTTAGGATTGACTGGTTTGATCACCATGCAGTCCAAGGGAGCTCAAGAGTTTTTTCTAGCATCACAATTCAAAAGCACTAATTCTTCAGCTGCCAGCTGTCAGCCATAAAGAAGTTATTGTCCAACCCTCACATCCATACATGACTACTGGAAAACCCATGGCTTTAACTATACAGACCTTTGTTGGTAAAGTGATATCTATGCTTTTTAATCTGCTGTTCAGGTTTTTCATAGCTTTCCTTCCAAAGGAGCAAGCACCTTTCAATTTTATGACTGCAGACACCAACTGCAGTGATTTTGGAACCCAAGAAAATAAAATCTGTCACCCTCGCCACTTTTCCTCTTCTATGTGACATGAAATGATGGGATCGGATGCCATGATCTTAGTTTCATTAATGCTGAATTTTAAGCCAGATTTTTCACTCTCCTCTTTCAACTCCATCAAGAGACTCTTTAGTTTGTCTTTACTTTCTGCTATTAGAATGGTATCATCTGCACATCTGAGGTTGTTGTTATTTCTTCCAGCAATCTTTATTTCAGCTTGTGATTCATACAACCCAGCATTTTGCATGATGTATTCTGTGTACCAGTTAAATCAGGAGGGCAACAATATGCAGCATTTTCATACTCCTTTCCCAATTTTTATTCAGTCAATTGTTCCATGCCCAGTTCTAACTATTGCTTCTTGAACTGCATACAGGTTTCTTAGGAGGCAGGTAAAGTAGTCTGGTATTCCCATCTCTTTAAGAATTTTCCAGTTTGTTGTCATGCTTACAGTCAAAGGCTTTAGCAGAAGTAGTTTTTTTTTTTTTTTTTTTTTTTGTTCTGGAATTCCCTTGCTTTCTTCATGATCCAACAAATGNTCTTTAAGAATTTTCCAGTTTGTTGTCATGCTTACAGTCAAAGGCTTTAGCAGAAGTAGTTTTTTTTTTTTTTTTTTTCTGGAATTCCCTTGCTTTCTTCATGATCCAATGAATATTGTCAATTTGATCTCTGGTTCTTCTGGCTCTCTAAAACCCAGCTTGTATCTGGAAGTTTTCAGTTCACATATGTTTGAAGCGTCTCTTGGAGGATTTTGAGTATTACATTGAAAGCATGTGAAATGAGCACAATTGTGTGGTAGTTCAAATATTCTTTGTCTTTGCCCTTCTTTGGAATTGGAAACTTCAGTCCTATGGCCACTGCTGAGTTTTCCTAATTGCTGGCATATTGAGTGCAGCACTTTAACAGCATCATCTTTGAGGATTTGAAAAAGCTCAGCTGGAATTCTATCACCTCCACTAGTTTTGTTCATAGAAATGCTTTCTAAGGCCCACTTGACTTCACACTCCAGCATATCTGGCTCTAGGTGACTGAGCACACCATCATGGTTATCTGGGTCATTAAGATCTTTTTTGTATAGTTTTTCTATAAATTCTTGATACCTACTCTTAATTTCCTCTGCTTCTGTCTACTTCCTTACCATTTCTGTCCTTTATCTGCCCATCCTTTCATGAAATATTCCATTGATGTCTCCAGTTTTCTTGAGGATATCTCTAGTCTTTCCCATTCTTTTTTTTTTTTTTCCCCTCTATTTCCTTACATTGTTCACTTAAGAAAGCTTTCTTATCTCTCTTTGCTATTCTTTGGAACTCTGCATTCAGTTGGGTATATCTTTCCCTTTCTCCCATGCCATTTTTTCCTCAGCAATTTGTAAAACCTCAGAAAACTACTGTGCCTTCTGACACTTCTTTTTTTATGGGATGATTTTGGTCACTGTCTCCTGTAGAGTGGTACAAACCTCTGTCAGTCACTCTGTCTACCAGATCTAATCCCTTGAGTCTATTTGTCACCTCCACTGTATGACCAGAAGGGATTTGATTTAGAATATACCTGAATGATCTAGTGATTTCCCCTACTTTCTCAATTTAACCTCAATTTTCTATGAGGAGCTCATGATTGGAGCCACTGTCAGCTCCAGGTCTTGTTTTTGCTGACTGCATAAAGTTTGTCCATCTTTGGATGCAAAAGATATAATCAGGCTTATTTTGGTATTGACAATTTGGTGATGTCTGTGTGTAGTGTCACCTCTTGTGTTGTTGGAAGAGGGTGTTTGCTATAAACAGTGTGTTCTCTTGAAAAAACTCTGTTAGCCTTTGCTCTGCTTCATTCTGTACTCCAAGGTCAAACTTGTCTGTTACTCTGGGTATCTCTTGACTTCCTACTTTTGCATTCCGATCCATTATTGATGAAAAGGACATCTTTTTTTATGTTAGCTCTAGACGTTCTTATAGGTCTTCAAAGAACCATTCAACTTCAGCTTCTCTGGCATTAGTGATTGAGGCATAGACTTGGATTACTGTGGCATTGAATGATTTGCCTTTTAAACAAACTAAGATCATTCTGCTGTTTTTGAGACTGTACCCAAGTACTGTATTTTGGACTATTTTGTTGATGATAGGGGCTACTTCACTTCTTCTGAGAGATTCTTGTACATAGAGGTAGATCTGAATTAAGTTCACCCTTTCCCATCCATTTTTGTTCACTGATTCCTAAGATGTAAATCTTTACTCTTGCTATCTCCTGCTTGACCACATCCAATTTACCTTGATTCATGATTCCAGACATTCCAGATTTGTATGAATTATTGTTATTTACAACATCGGACTTAACTTTCATCATGAGAAAATTCCACAACTAGGCAACATTTCCGCTTTGGCCCAGCCATTTCATTCTTTCTGGAGCTGTTAGTAATTGCCTTCTGCTGTTCCTCAGTAGCATATTGCACACCTTCCAACCTATGGGGCTCATCTTTTAGTGCTGTATCTTTCTCTTATTAGCAACTGCCAAATTTTAGGTTGGGCTTCCCAGGTACCTCAGTGATAAAGAATCTGCCTGCCAAGCAGGAAACAGGGACCTGATGGGTTACAGTCTATGGGGTTGCAAAGAGTCAGAGACAACTTAGTGACAAAACAAGAACAATTGTAGGCTACGGTATATTGGGTATATCTGTGTCTATATAATATCATATTCCTGAAACGGGTTTTATCATATTTATTAATGTTTTGGTTTTTAACTGTGATGGCTTGTTAACTTAGGGGTACCACTTCATAAAATTAAAAATAGACATTTCCAATACAGTAGAATAAAATGTAAATTATTATGATTTTTTCCAATAAGATATTTACTGCAATATTTTCAAGAAAGATGTTAACATTATAAAGCAAATGCTTACTCATCACAATGAGTATTTGAAAAATAAACCAAAATAGCAATAGTAATTTTGGATATCGGTCACGGGATAATGGAATGAGAAATACACACAGAGACACATGTGCTTTGTCACGAGGTGGTGCCTGACTCTTTGTGACCCCATAGACTGTAGCCCACCAGACTCCTGTGTTCATGGCATTTTCCAGGCAAGAATACGGTAGTGGGCTGCCACTCAAAAAAAAAAAAAAAGAAAGAAAGAAAGAAAGAAAAAGAAAAAGATCATTTTAAAACATAAAATAACTTTGATATACATACATTTTAGAGTAACAGACAATAAGCATAATAACATAGAATAATTTTATTAGTGCAAGCTATATGAGTGGAAAAATAAGCATACTTTATTAAACAGTGCCAACTGAGGAAATGGTTGGGATTATAATCTCAAATATGTTGTCAAAGGCTACAATCTTTCATAAATTGCATTATCTTCATTTAAATTACTTTAGGGAATATTTTTTTTCTTTTCAAGGAGGAAACAATTTTTGCCACTGCTTATTATAAAAACCACAGAAGAATACAAGTATCCCAGTTAGAAATGATTCCTGTCCGGGAACTTTGAGCTAAATTTATGTGAATATTTTATGAGAAAGTTAAGGAAGACTTAGTTATTTACAGAAAAAATATCAGTGAAACATTTTTATTTCTTGTTTAGATAGCTAGTTGACTACTTGGCCTGAAAATGTTTATCTAAATACTTTTACACTTTTATAAATTTTACCATATTTATTTTCATATGTCAGCACAATACAGTTTTTAATCATTTAACCATCCAAAGATTAGTTAAAAATTTAGAAATGTAGAGTTAAGAAAGTATTTTAGGAAAGTGTATTCTTCTTGCTACTTCTTTTATTAAAATTATATCATAAGGATTTCTGAGCATTTCAAGCACACATTGAAAATACCATTTAAGAGTTTGTAAGAAAGGCAAGGCAAAAGAATGCTCAAACTACCGCACAATTGCACTCATCTCACATGCTAATAAAGTCATGCTCAAAATTCTCCAAGCCAGGCTTCAGCAATACGTGAACTGTGAACTCCCTGATGTACAAGCTGATTTTAGAAAAGGCAGAGGAACCAGAGATCAAATTGCCAACATCCACTGGATCATGGAAAAAGC
>SJYV01045261.1:0-14863 GCA_006410875.1 Neotragus pygmaeus
TTACTTTGCCAACAAAGGTCTGTCTAGTCAAGGCTATGGTTTTTCCAGTGGTCATATATGTGAGAGTTGGACTGTGAAGAAAGCTGAGCGCCGAAGAATTGATGCTTTTGAAATGTGGTGTTGGAGAAGACTCTTGAGAGTCACTTGGACTGCAGAGAGATCCAGCCAGTCCATTCTAAAGGAGGTCAGCCCGGGATTTCTTTGGAATGAATGATGCTAAAGCTGAAATTCCAGTACTTTGTCCACCTCATGCGAAGGGTTGACTCATTGGAAAAGACTCTGATGCTGGGAGGGATTGGGGGCAGGAGGAGAAGGGACCAACAGAGGGTGAGATGGCTGGATGGCATCACTGACTCGATGAACATGAGTCTGAATGAACTCCGGGAGTTGGTGATGATCTGGAGGCCTGGTGTGCTGCCATTCATGGGGTCGCAAAGAGTCGGACATGACTGAATGAACTGAACTGAAGATTTTCTCAAGGCAAGAATACTGAAGTGGCTTGCCATTCCCTTCTCCAGTGGACCACGTTTTGTCAGAACTCTCCACCATGACCCGTCTGTCTTGGGTGGCCCTACATGACATGGCTTACAGTTTCATTGAGTTAGACAAGGCTGTGGTCCATGTGATCAGTTTGATTAGTTTTCTGTGATTGTGATTTTCATTCTTTCTTCCCTCTGAGAGATATAAGAGGCTTATGGAAGTTTCCTCTTGTGAGAGACTGCGGGGGAAACTGGGTCTTGTTCTAATAGGCAAGGCCCTTCTCAGTATATCTTTAATCCAATTTTCTGTTGATTGGTGAGATTCTGTTCCCTCCCTGTTGTTTGACCTGAGAGCAAACTATGGTGGAGTTAATGAAATAATGACCTCCTTCAAAAGGTCCTGTGCACACACTGTTGCACTGAGCCCCCAACCCTGCAATAGACCACTGCTGATCCACGACTCCTCCAGAGACTCCTAGACCTCACAGGCAAGTCTACGTCAGTCTCTTTTGGGGTCACTGCTCCTTTCTCCTGGGTCCTGGTGCACACAAGGTTTTGTTCATGCCCTCCAAGGGTCTATTTTTTCAGTCCTGTGTAAGTTCTGTAATCAAATCATATCACTAAGGATTTGTATAATAACTCATATCAAGAAATAAACAATACCTGTCCAAAAATTATCTGCATTTAATTATATATAGAATGCATAAAAGAAAGATAATCATCATCACTCAAAATTTATGTATTATATTTATGTTTTTAAGCACCAAGTTCCTGATGCTATTTTTTTAATACAATCCTATAACATTCTTCTTGTATGAATCAGTGTACACCTCATTTAATATCATTTACAGTGTACTACTAATGCCATTCAGAATAAAACTGGCCATGGCCCTTGATTAAACCGTCTCATGAGAGTGTAAGCGTGTTCAGGAGTCCCTCAATATATAATTGGCTCTAATTCCAGAAACAGGGGCAAGTAAGAAGGTAAAAATAAAAATTGTCACACTTTTCAACAGCTTTCTTGAAGGATGACTGACATAAACTGCATATATTTAAATATACAAATTTGAGAAGTCTTTATGGGACAACAAACATCATCACCATCAAGATAACGAATACATCTGACAACTGTTAGATTTCTTCCTATCCCTTTTATGTTCCTTCCTTTTCACCTGTCCCTGCCTCTACATTTTCTGCAGGCAGACACCGATTTTCTTTGTCACCATAGCTTAGTTATAGTTTTTTGTTTTTATTTTTAATTTCTAACTAGATGGAATCCTATCTTGTATGCTCTTGTCTGCCATTTTTCTCCCAGATTATTTTGAGGTGCATCCATGTATTTTTCAGTAGTTCATTCCTTTTTATTGTTGGGTAAGCTTCCATTTCATACACTGTGCAGTTTATCATTTCACTTCTTAATGGGCACTTGAATTATTTACAGATTTTGGCTGTTAAGATTAAGCTGCTATTAGCATTCATGTACAAGTCTTTAGGTAGACCGAGATTTTCATTTCTCTTAGGTAATACTTAGAAGTGGAATGGCTGGGTCATATACATATTTAACTTTTTAAAAAAAATGCTAAGCTGTTTTCCAAACTGGTTGTACAGTTTTACATTCCTACCAGCATTGGATGGGAACCCTTGCTAAAACTTGGCATGATTTGTATTTAATTTAAGCTATTTAAATAGGTGTGTAATAGTTTCTCACTGCAGTTTTAACTTTCAGTTTCTTAATAATTAATTATATTTAGCATCTTTCATATGTTTATTTCTCTCTTTGATGAAGTATATCCACAAATGTTCAGTCCATTTTTGAAAGGATTTATGAAAAGCAATAAGGACTCTTCTTGTGTTGATAGATACAGTCCTTGTCTAGAGAGCTGGTATGGGTTATCCTCTACAGCTTACTTAATTGTGTTGAAAATATTCATAAAATTATACCCATGCTTTATTTTTTTCTTGATCACACAGTGATCACTTTGCTGTTTACTTGAAACTAATAACAACATTGCAAATCAGCTGTACTACAATATTAAAAGATGTAGGAAACCTTTGGCACTTTCTTTACTAAGTTGATTTACAGTATTACACTGAGTGATTTTTGAGTTGATGTATATGACCTATCTCACACAATAGTTTTACTGTTGTTATGCCCAAGTCGTGAAATCTCCCAATGACCACCAGGGAGTCGATATCCGATACAAAAGCAAGAGAGTTTTTATTACCAAGCTTGAGCTGGGGCTCTCACCGATACCGACACAGTGTCTATAGAGAGGAGCTCCGGGTTTTGGATTACATTGCTTATATAGGGAGTATACATGGAAAAAAAGGATTTCTAGGTAGGGGAACGTCTGATTAGTCACTTTCTTTTGAAGGGTTGTGTGTTGGTTCTTGATTGGTCCCTATTGTCTAGGTAGACCACAAGTTCCTGAGTGTTAAGTCAGGAGATTTTGGTCTGGGGTCCGATTGGCTCGTGGGCAGTGGAGTCAGGTCAGGGGATTTCCAAAGGCTCTTGGATTTCCAAAGGCTCTTTTCGCGGAACCCTACAAAATGGAGTTTTTCTGTTAACAAAATGGAGTAGCTTAGATTCTTCACTGTCTCTTGACTAGTCCACATAGTCTTGATTTTTGCTCTACTTTAGCAACCCACTCCTATTGTCACATTTTAAACTTTGACATTAAACAGTTTCACTCTCCAAATCAAAAATCCAGTATTTCACTTTCTGACCATTGCCATATCTAATCAAATCTTTTACTTTCTACTTCCACTGCATATCATTTTTTTATATTGACTCCTTGTTCTCATTCATCCTTTTGCTCTACCGGTTGGCAAAATGCCAATATCAGTGAAGCAGCACCTACCAAGACTGTGCTTTCTCCCCATCCCCCCTCTCAGACTGTCAAAGGGAACAAATAAGCTTAAATTGCTCTCATCTTAAAAACAATGGTCTCCCTGGATCCTGTGGGTAATATCCCAATTCTCTTTTATTCTCTTCAAATCCAAGTTTCTAAATGCTCCATTTCTTCATTTTCCTCCTCTGTATTATATGATTTTTAAAGGAGTTACAAATCTCCCTGAATACCTGCTCAGTTGTTTTTAATCCATTAAAAATTCTAAAATTGCATATTCATAAAAAATATGCAAATAATATCTCATAGTTTTTTTTTTAACATGGGATATTTTGAAAAAGCATATGTTGAGGAGAGATTATGTATAATCATAGTTTTTATATTTTTTATTTAATGGAAGTTATAATTATTTTCATATATATAAATAAATGAACATGATTATTGCTTTCCCTATCACTCTTTGAAATTCTGAATTGTATTCTTTAGGAAAATGAAAAAGTCACCCATCTATAATTATTTTATAAGACATGATATATCTGTAAGTAACCTTCTAACTTTTGTTCTCTATGTTTTTGAGTATCACACTGGTGAAAAAATACTTTTTTGTCCTCAGAAGCAGTGCTCCCTCCCCTTCTAGGATTTAGGGAAATAAAAATAATAGGCACTCTTTCAGAAACAAGCCAAACTACTGGGGAGCTGAGCATTTAGCCTGACCTGTGTGGGCCCCTCTGTGGAGTCCACAAGTACCAGGTTAGTTTGGCCACCATAGGTGGTTCAAGTCTGGAATGAGATCAAACTTAACTCTCACTTTGATTTACCTGTCCCATGGGGAGGCTGAGCTACTTTGGGCTTTTAGGCTTAGGGCCTGTTCTATAAAGGTACCAGAATATCCAGTAACCATATGTGTGGTGTTTACCTTTGTTCTACAGGAGCGGAAATAAAGAATTCATATTTTTAATAATACACTTAGGTCAGAGTTATTTCTCTGAAGCCTTTTCCTATTTTCTGTGGCTCAGATGAGATTCTTTTGGAATGTAATGAAGACTGCATTTGGACTTTTGGTGAACTAAAATATGCCACAGAGCTGATTATTTGTAGCAAGTCATTTATATCATTAAAAAAAAATCACTAACCTTTGATCATGTGTATCATCTGGGAAACAAACTAAACTTTGTTTATCTGTATGGAGCAAACGCTGTAGTCTGTTGAAGGTGATGGCCAAATCTAGTTGGGGCAAGTGGTGAATAGCATTATTTCTTACACCTGTGATAATGGTACCTCTGTACTCTGAAAAAAATGCCCTTTAAAGATCTGTTCTCCTATTCTCCTGGACTCTCTGCTTCTCTTACTTAGCCACTAATATTTAATATGGATAATTGTTTTATATCTTGGTCCTTCAGGTGCCAAAATCTTCAAGTGATATTTAACTCTATTAAAACTACTTCTGTCTTCAATTGATGAATTTCTGACATTATTTCTTGCTATCAGTTTAAATTAATCAGTTAATCCCATTGTTATCTTTATTACAATCATTACCTAATCAAGAGCCTCCATTGATTTTTATAGGACTAAATGACTTTCCCCCTTTAAGAAACCCCAAAGCATAAAAAGTAGCCTTACTCTCTCATAGCAGTAAATAAATTAATCTGTAAATAAATCAGTAAAATACATCTTCTAGCACTTGAAGTAGTTTCCAGTTCCAGTTAAGTAACTGATTTTAATATTACCACGTATTTGCATACCATCAATTTTGTGTGCTACATAGGTTGACTGAGTGATTAATCTGGGAAATAATTTTATGAAATGACTAATCATCTTGTTATAAACTACATGACATAAAGGACATTCTGTTAATTCAGGGTCAGGCCAGATGGTAAGCAAGAAAGTGGCCTCTGTGTGGCTAAACTTGAAAATGTACAATTGAGAAATTAAATGAAGACTCCAGGAAATAGCACCTCTATGAAATATTTCCAGGAAATAACACCTACTCAGTTAGAAAGCAAGGAATGATTGCCGGTTGCTATTAATGCAAGCATCATATGTGTAAATATTGGCAAGCTTTAAAGCTTGGGTTCAAAATCAAGGAAAGCTTTGTGAGCACCACATGTTATTGCAGATTTCTTAAATGGTGTCAGTGAGAGTAATAGAGAAATATTTTTATCAATTCAACTAATAAAACAGATGCATCCTTCTAATATTTTTGTCAAAGCTGAATAATGATAGTTGTGATTGAAAATAACAGGACACTTGTTGACATAATATAGTCATAGATTTATTAAATTATATTCATGATCGAATGAAAGATTACCCATCTAGAAACAAAGGAAAATGGGGCCAGTCCATAGTGTTCACTCAAACATTTTCCTCAGCTTAAGGCCTCTGATCTGTATGATATGGGGAGAGGTTAATTTTTGCCCATGAAGAACGTATTTCAGCCAGTTGTGGATAAGAGAAGAATCAGAATTAAGAAGCCTCCAGTCTTAGCGAACAGAATTTCTTGGAAGAAGTACAAATGTACTGTTTAGATTATTGCCTTTTTTTTTTTTTTTTTTAGTTACTTGACTAACTTTTATATTTCTTCTTGGTTATTTGAAAACATTTGTAAGACTGTAAGGCTGGAGTCTCATATGCTGAAATTTATCATCGTAATACATGTGATTGCATGTATTTGTGGTGCTTAGGTTGTTCAAAGTAGCATTTTGTCTTGAAAACATACTGCTCCTACATTAAATAATTGCAGACTGCTATCATGGCAACCCACTCCAGTATTCTTGCCTGGAGAATCCCATGGGCAGAGGAACCTAGCAGGCTACAGTCCATGGGGTTGCAAGAGTCGGACACAACTGAGTGACTTTCACTACTACTACTACTATCACCTGGGGATAAATTTCCGCGATTTAGGAAATCCACTTCAAATGGCTAAAAAATAGAAATGGGGATTGATTGTTTTAACTAACTGGAAATTAAAAATTAGTTTGAGTGTTAAGATTGGTTTGCTTTATTAGTTCAGTGATGTCATTAAGCTTCTGTCTCCTTTGTCCACCATATCCACTTTCTCTTCACTCAAAGGACTACACAATTCTCTAGCCACATCTTAGAAGAGAAATAAGGAATGGTTTTGTTGCAGGAAGGGGGAACCCTTCCAGGGCCCTAAATTGGGCTCTTGTCTAACGCTCAGAAATGAATTGTCTGAGGAGACACATGTGCTGATAAAGCAAGAGATTTTATTGGGAAAAGGCACCCGGGTGGAGAGCAGTAGGGTAAGGGAACCCAGGAGAACAGCTCTGCCACATGGCTTGCAGTGTTGGTGATGGGATTAGTTTCTGGGTTGTCTTTAGCCAATCATTGTGACTCAGAGTCCTTCCTGGTGGTGCAGGCCTTGTTCATCCAAGATGGATGCCAGAGAGGATTCTGGGAGGTGATCAGACATGTGTTGTCTCCTTTTGACCTTTCCTGAACTCTTTCGGTTGATGGTGGCTTGTTAGTTCCGTGTTCCTTACCATGACCTGCTATCATAAAACAACTCATGCAAATTGTTACTATGGTGCCTGGCCAGGGTGGGCAGTTTCAGTCAGTTTGCATCCCCTAACAGTTTCTATAGCTTTTTCAGAAATTACAGAGCTTTTGTCTTGGAGATCTCCAATAAATGGCTTCTCCAGTGTCAGTGAACAGAACTCGGTCATTTGGCACCCATAGGAATTAGTTTCCAAATACATTTATTCTATAAGGTCTATATCTATGATATCTACCCTGAACATATTTGTTTTTAAATATCTATTCCACCAGATATTCTGAGTAGCAGCAGTGCAGTTTGACTGATTAACATTTAAGAGTAGTTTCATTCTTCTTGCGTATAGCTGATTAAGAAATTGTCATTTGTCCCAGATTTGTCAGTGATAAATGAGGAGAGACTGACTGGAGGCAACTAGGAATACTCTTCCTTTTAAGAGAAAATGACAAGAAATGTACCTCCCTCCCCACTTTCTTCTATTTCACTCTTACCTTCTCACCCTTTCTCCTTCCTTTCTACCCCTTTCAATGAAAAAAAAGAAAAGAAAGAAGCATGTTGCCTTGATTTCTCCTGGCAGCCATCTTTTGATTGTGAGGAAAACTGTCGATAGGATACATCCAATGCTATAAAGCCTTCGTGACTTACTGAGTCACTAAATCAAACTCACTCAACTACTTCTGAATTTCCCATTATGTGAAAATAAAATTCCTTCCTTAAACCATAAATTAGGTTTTCTAAATGCCCATAACCAAAAAGGTTCTAAGTAGTGCAATATTTAGGCCAAAATATCAGTTATCAGGAAAATGAAAATTGATATTGGGAGTTACCACAATATTTACTGTATAGCTTAAGATATAAAGAATATAATCATCTCTTAATTTTCCAAGCTAGTAGTGACAAGCAGAATAATGTGTAATTTGCAAACCATTCAAAAGTCATTTTAATTTGGCTTTGGGTAATGGTGTTCTATGAACAAAGGATTCCATATTCTCTGTGCTCTTAAAACTGAGCAGTGAAAATCTACTCTAGCTTTATTAGGAGGTGCTGGTAATTTTTGAATTTGTTTAGTCTTTTAATGTCAGGCACACCTTGTTGGAGAAGGGCACCATCATTGTCAGCTGAGATAGAGTTGCCCCTCCTTCCTCTCTCTTCAAGAGGCTTTTCTCTTCCTATGGACAGAGCAGTGCTTTGGTTTCAAAGGATCTCCCACCAGAGAAATGTTAGGGAAATATGAATAAACATTAGGAACAGTACTCAAATCATGATCAAACTATATAACAAATTATATTTGGTGCTAAATGTCAATATGAAGTTGAAAGCACAATTTGCCTAGGATAATTAAGAATTGATTTCAGGTCCTTGTAAGAACGTAGAGAAAAACATATAGGAAAATGCCTCAATGGACTAAATTCTTTCTAATGAGTATAGAAGGATGGTTGACACTATAAAAGGAAAAAGAACGTTTGAGATAGTTCCCATATTAAAATAAAGTTTGAAATGGTCAAGGAAAAAAATCCTGGTTATGGTTAGAAGCAGATTGTATACCTTAGGGAAAGTAGACTTCAAATATAAATTATTCAGCCAATAATAATAGTAATAGTTCTATACCTGAGAGTGCTCATATTATAAGATAATTATTTCAGTGGGAATAAAAAAACAACTTTTAGAAGCAAGAGAGTTGAAAATGATTTGTTTTTTTTCATAGACATTTTGGTTACAGTTTTTAAAATAACAGTCAGTGTGCATTTGCACAATTCAGCAAATTTAACATTTCATGACATCTAAGGATCTTTTCTTATTATATTTGACATTATCATTAATTCAAAATATTTTAAATATTATTAAAAATGTTTACAAAGTATGATGAAAAAGTAAAAGCTCACTCAAAAAAAGCATCTGAGTTGCTTATGGAATGCTTTTTTTCTAAAACTGGATTGCTAGCTCTTGATGAAGATTGAAAGGTAACCCAGAAAGGGCCATGTAATGCAAATAATATTTATAAGTCATTTAGTAGTTTTTTAGTTAGAATATCTAAAGATTTAAGTGACTCCATAGCTNCTGCAATGAACACTGGGGTGCATGTGTCCTTTCAGACCATGCTTTTCACTGGATAGATGCTCAAGAGTGGCATATATTTATTTATTTGGCTCTGCTGAGTCTTAGTTGTGGCATGCAGGATCTAGTTGCCTGACCAGGGGTTGAACCTGGCCCCTTGCATTGAGAGCTTAACCATTGGACCACCAGGGAAGTTCCTTACTGAGTACTATGCTTCAGTACTCTTCCTTTCATGGATGATGAATGTAAGACAGAGAGAAATTAAGCAACCTGATCACTGTCACACAGTAAACACAGCGGTGGAATGAGAATGTGAACCTGACCACCTGCCTTTAGCATTTGCATTTTAAAGACTATTTATACTGTCAGCTGTAGAGATCATCTGGTTAGTCCAAAAGAATTAAGAGATTTACCTTTCTCATTATTTACTCTGAGGTTGGCATTTGTATATGATGTAACATACCCGAATTAATCTTTACTCTAATATCTACCTTATCCCCTTAGACATTCATTTTTAGTGAAACTATCATTGACTGACTCATGCTAAAGGTAATTAAAAAAACAAAACTACTTCATAGAGGCTATAAGCAAGTGATCCTAGGCAAGGTGGGCAAAATGTAACCCTGCTCTCCAAGTTCACAGTGAAGTCCAGCTTCAAATAATGTGGCTCCAGAATAGAATCCTTTGAATTAACTGAGTAAGGCAGACCTCCACTGTTCCAGCGCTGAGGACAGGAGGTTGATCAAAGTCTTTTGGCATCTTGTAAAGTGAACAGAACAGCCCCCGAAGAAACCCTGCAAGAGGCACAGGCCATCACAAAGCCCAGAACAGCCTCCGGTGCTGCCTACACTCCTGGGACCAAAATAGCTCACACGGCATTCCTGCTGCCTCCTTGTGAACTGTGTGGGAAGGAGCGCTGGTCACGAATCCTTTGTTTCAACCACCCCCACACACTAGGACAGTCAGAGCAACTGCAGGGACATCTTGGCATCTAGAGCAGAGCACATCACAGTCTATGTACATCAACCTATTCTGCACAAAGTGCCATCATTCTCCAAAAGTAAAGGTTTAAAACCAAAAATGCCAAGAAACTGGTTTTTATTTCAAAAATAAAATGAGAACGAGCTAAATGTNGGGACATCTTGGCATCTAGAGCAGAGCACATCACAGTCTATGTACATCAACCTATTCTGCACAAAGTGCCATCATTCTCCAAAAGTAAAGGTTTAAAACCAAAAATGCCAAGAAACTGGTTTTTATTTCAAAAATAAAATGAGAACGAGCTAAATGTAGCAGAGAATGGGGGCCAGATCTGATAGACTGAAGAAGTGTGAACTTTATTGTGGCAGTGGGCAGGTTAGGAAAGTAACACGATCCATTTATTAATTTGCTCGTTACAGACCCTATGACTAGTTACAATCTGGCTGATAGAATACACTATAGAATGGTTGTGCCAAGCTCTGCTAGTGATGCCCTCCCACCCCATCCCGCTTCTTCCTCACCAGAGGGGCTCACCTTCACTCCCAAGCCTGGAACTGCCTACCAGTCACTTTCCCAGCCTCCCTGGCATGTGATCCAGTCCTGACTAATGGGATCAGAGAGGGGGAGGCAACTGGGGGGATTCTGGAAAAGCTTTCCTGTCTAGCGAAAAGATGCCTAAGGAGAAAAGTCCCACTTTTTTTCTAAATGTGATCATGTTTGCATGCAGTGTCTGGAGCCACAAATAGGGACAAGGCCAATACCTCAGGGATGGCAGAACAGAAAGATGGAGGTGACAACGAGACAGAACTGCACAGAGCCACCCTCCCACTGGAGACAACAGATGGTCATTGCTTAAGCCACTTTTACTTGGATATTCTGTTACTTGTTCAGCTCAGTTGAGTTCAGTCGCTCAGTCATGTCCGACTCTTTGTGACCCCATGAATCGCAGCACACCAGGCCTCCCCGTCCATCACCATCTCCCGGAGTTCACACAGACTCACGTCCATCGAGTCCATGATGCCATCCAGCCATCTCATTCTCGGTCGTCCCCTTCTCCTCCTGCCCCCAATCCCTCCCAGCATCAGAGTCTTTTCCAGTGAGTCAACCCTTCCCANAATATATCCAGTGTTCACTTATTAAGCATCTTCTTTTATATGTAAAGCACTTGGTGGTGGTAGTGGTTTAGTTGCTAAGTTGTGTTCGACTCTTGAGACCCTATGGACTGTAGCCTGCCAGGTTCCTCTGTCCATGGAATTCTCCAGGCAAGATTACTGGAGTGGATTGCCATTTCCTTCTCCAGGGGATCTTTCTAGCCTAGGAACTGAACCTGGGTCTCCTGCATTGCAGGCTGATTCTTTACCAACTGAGCTACGAGAGAAGGCTATGCAAAGCACTTAGCCTATTGCTAAAAAGGCAAAACTGAATTAAGACATGTCCCTGTTTTAGAAGTGGAATTCCCAGGTGGCTCAGTGGTAAAGAGTCCACTTACCAATGCAGGAGACACAGGTTCAGTCCTTGGTTTGGAAAAATCCCTTGGAGGAGGAAATAGCAACCCACTCCAGTATTCTTGCCTGGAGAGTCCCATGGCTAGAGGAGCCTGGAGGGCTACAGTCCATGCTGTCTTAAGGAACTGGACACGACTGAGTTAGCATGCACATTTTAGAAGTACAGAAGAGAAGACATTTTAAGAAATAATTGTGATTAAATATAAACCTTGCTATAAGTGTACAGTTGTTATGGAAGCACAGGTTTACAAATAAATGGATTGAGTGGGAAGAACTAGGTATAGGTTTTTGAATGACTTATAACATAGACATGCTTAGTTTTAACCTTATGAGGGGAAAGATGCATCAGTGACATAATGTGAGTACCTTAAAATGTAAATGCATTAAAATTATAATGTTTAAACAAAGTAAATAGACATTGTTGTATTCTTTTCTGTGCTCACCTTTCAAAAGGATGTGACCAAAAATGAAAGAAGACAAACACAAAGATATACATCCAAGAAGAGATGCCCACTAAATAAATTATTTCTAGTGTTAATAAGGAAATAACATGAGTTGACTAAATTATGACTATCCAGTTTTTCCATATTACATATTTTATTCTTACTTGATCTTTTTTAAGGTTATATGTTAATAATGCTTATAATATTATCATAATATATCCTCTAGGTTAGAAGTTGCTTTCTTTCATGTTCCTTCCCCTGTTGTTGATGTGTATGTGTGTGTATATATGTATTTCAAAGTGAAAGTGAAAGTTGCTCAGTCGTGTCCAACTCTTTGTGACCCCATGGATTATACAATTCGTGGAATTTTCCAGGCCAGGTCCATTCTCCAGGGGATCTGCCCAATCCAGATCTCCTGCACTGCGGGTGAATTCTTTACTATCTGAGCCACCAGGGAAGACCAAGAATATTGGAGTGGGCAACCTATCTCTTCTCCAGGGGATCTTCCCAACCCAGAAATGGAACTGGGGTCTCCTACATTGCAGGCAGATTCTTTACCGACTGAGCTATCAGGGAAGCCCATGTGTTTCAAAAGTAAAATTTAAAGCAACAATAAGAGAAAGACATAAACTTGTGATTGTTAAGGGGTAGATTTATTATTCCTACTTATAAGGGATACTTACTTGTATGTCTTTGATCATTTTCATTAAGAGTATTTTGTTAGAAGTTCATTTAATTTGGATCCTTCCTCTTAAGAGACATTTTGATTTAAAGTTGACTTTTAACCAGTGGAATTAACCTTGGTTGAGTTAGCCTTAAGTACTTAATGTCTTTTTGATGCTTATTTTTCCTTTCAATTTTATAGGATTTTGTTTTAATGACTTCAGCATTTAGTTTCATGAAATTTGTTCTCATAACAGAAATAAATTTTATTTGAGAATGCAAAAATAAATGTTTCTCATATCAATGCATTAAAGTTTGGTGCTAGTGTTTCTGGTCTGCAAAGTGTACATTTATTTTAATCAGTGACCAGTTAGCTCACGTGGCTGTCCATATTGTTAATGTAGGAGAGGTCATGGGTTTCATCCTGGTGCAGGCCAGCAAACTTCTCTTTGTTATGTGGCATAGGATATGCCCCTCACCCCAGCCAGCTGGCTGGCAAATGTGTGCAGTTGGTGACAAGGAGAACTGGGTGAGATTGTGTAGATGGATTGGTGCAAATTCATCACCATAGCTAGGAAAATAACCCTGAGTGAATGTCTCCCTAATGGACAACACATGGTTGTTTATATTCAATTGAACTGTAGATATATAGTTTGTCATTAGCCTTACTTACAGAAAATCTCACTTTTATTTAATAGGTAAAATACTTCCCTGCTTTAATTCTTTTGGATTAAATTTCTTAGCTATATTTTACAGATAGCTCACATTTTGTTTTCACATAATCTTCTCTTACGTGTAAAATTGAGTAGCTTTTTAGGACATTTGGGTTTTGCAATAGTCTTGTTTAGTTTTTTAAGACCATAGGCAAAAATCACATGAGCATTGATGATTTTGATAAGACTAAGTCAGTTTGTGATGAATATTAATGGTGAAAAAAAGTTAAATCAAGCACATAATCTTTGGCTACTATCATTTGGACATCTCTTCCTCTGCATTTATTAATATGATTTGGGTAAAAGAGTAAATTCAGTACTATCTTGATTTTTGGAAGTCTGTGTGCTTTAACTGGCACAAATTAAATTAAGCTATTTACTACTTTCAAAAAGGGTGCTTAATAATGTTGAGTAAGCTTTCAAACTCAGTTTACTTCAGCATACACTAATTAATCTCATCTAATCATGCTGTATCATGTAATTAATATGAACATAGCTAGGATCCACTTCTTTTTTTTTTTTCTTTCTGCAGACTGTCATACAAAACAGCATTACATGTGTTTTAAAAATACAGTTTAACAAACCGAATCTCTTTTCCTTTAAAAACATTGTATATTTCATTTGGTCATCTCAGGCATTTCATAAGAGGTGATCTTAGTATAACTGGATTCATTCTTTTTTAAAAATGGTAGTAAGTTTAATTAAATACAGCCCAAACCTATTTTATTATTTCAGCCTAATTAATCATATATCAAAACCTTAGTTTTAGAAAAAGTAGATTATAAGATATACACAGTGAATTTCCGTTAGGCTCAAAATGACTCGAGTTTTGATTCTAATACAAAATGTGAAATAGAATTTCATTATTTATATTTCACTGACTATCACTGAGTGACCAAATCATACAGACTTTTATACCACAATTATATGTGGTCTATACCACATTTATATATTCACTGAGTACCACTATTGGTAAGGAAGTCTGAGAGCCATGGAATATATAATTAGCTGGGCTTTTCAGAAATTAAAGCTCTGCTGTTTTCATTGTATAATTTTTTACATCGAAATGACTTCTGTGTTTAGAGAATATTAATCTCTTTAGATCTCTAAAAGGATATTGTCAGACCTGGTCTGACAATAGCCGTTTACTGAGATTTTAAGTTGTTTAAATCTAATTTTTACAATAGGCTGTAGCACAGTACAGTTTATAGCAACTATTTGTATACATTTCCTGTTTTTAATGTAGTATCAGAATGTCCCTATAGAAAGTGTTTGATACTTCTCATACCTTATTTCCAAAAAAAAGATTTTCTTTCTGTATTTGTATTCCACGGTTATTTGATATAACACACACATAAAATGAATATATTTAATTTCTCTTTCTCTCTTTCCCTCTGTGTGTGTGTGTGTGAATTTAGAAATGTGCTACTAATCATTTTTCCCCAAATTCCTATTTTTATGAGTTTTAGGGTTTTTACAGTCAGTATGAATTCTTCTGTCAGAGTGCAGACCGACTGACAATACAATCATTTAAAAATCTAATTACTTTCACCTGTTTAAATAAGTGAAATTCATGCTGGAAAACGTGTGCAAACTGCCAGGGGAAGTAGCTGAACTCCCACTCAAGGAAGGTTTTGCAGACATCTTTTTTTTTTTTTTTTTTT
>SJYV01045261.1:14926-43773 GCA_006410875.1 Neotragus pygmaeus
TGGAAAACGTGTGCAAACTGCCAGGGGAAGTAGCTGAACTCCCACTCAAGGAAGGTTTTGCAGACATCTTTTTTTTTTTTTTTTTTTTGGTCCCTTGAGGTGTTTATGTCCTTTTAAAAGTCTGTATGGATTTGGTCTATAGCCACAGATTTGTGACTAAATGACTGTGTGATCGAAGCTACTAAACAGTAATAAGGCTTGGTAATAGCTGTTTGAGGTTTATTTCAAAAGCTTCATGTCTAATCTCATTAGTATACCTATGGGTACAAATGTTATTTTTCCCTCGTGTGTTCTAAACATAAAGGAAATAATAGATCATAATTAATGTACTAAAAAGGCACATTTTGCCTCTGTTTTTATTTTACAATGCATAGTNTTTGAGGTTTATTTCAAAAGCTTCATGTCTAATCTCATTAGTATACCTATGGGTACAAATGTTATTTTTCCCTCGTGTGTTCTAAACATAAAGGAAATAATAGATCATAATTAATGTACTAAAAAGGCACATTTTGCCTCTGTTTTTATTTTACAATGCATAGTTAGTTCACCTAAACCTAGCAAATATGAATGTGTTTTCTCTTCCTTTTTAATTTTGTTTTTAACTGATATTATACAGAAAGAGAAGATGAAGTTTGCCACTGAACTCCACTAGATTTAAATAAATAAAAACAAGGAATAATTCTCTAATAGTCTGGCAACACATCTGAAGCTCAGTCTGTTGTTTGTTTGGGAAGGTGAATGGAATATGTGTTATGCAATTTCTTAGCAGCAATCATTACACATTTTCAGTTGATAGACTTTTAAGCTGTCACATCCTTATTTTCTTTTCCTGGCAACAATTATTGCGTCATGAAATGAAGATAATTGTAATTTTGTTTTGTCTTGGATGCCATTTATAAGATGTGCTATACATATTATTACCTCTCATTCCTATTAGGTTTTTTTTTTAGTAAAATTAGAGTTTAGTTGATTCAGGGTATTATACTACTGCTTATAAAGCATTATTAGCATTTTGTTAAGATTGAATATTAAGGAATTCTAATGACCAGGTCTGTTATTAGAAGAGGGAAACAAATTCCACTTAACTATTTTGATTTTTTTCCCTCTCTTTGAATATGTAGAGCATGTACTTTGTGCACAGGCTAACTTACAATATATATGTGTGCTTGTGTGTATATGTTCTACATCATATCAAACAAATACTTATAGATAATAGGAACAAGTATAGCTCAAGAGTTTTAAACCCATATGCCTTTGGGAGCCAAGCAAAGCCCACTAATGAATAAAAAGAACTTCTGTTAAAAAATTAGGAAGTGATGGAGGAATACAGAACTGGGAATTACAGGCCACTTCTAAAGGTATACAAAATCAACTGTTTTAAAATATCCTGTTTACGGTCATTATCAAGGAAAATACTTTGACTGACTGCATTTGGCTTTCAGGATACCAGTCTGAGACTTTGAAACCTCCCAGCTATTTTATACATCATCAGCTGGGGATTATCCTGCCATGGAGGAATCATAGTTGGGGCTCCTCCAATCTCCTTGCTTCCAGGAGTATATTAGAATTTGTCAGTGTAAGAATTAATTGGTTACTAAGTATTCCACTCTGAATAATAGAGCTATGAACAATAAAACAAAATGAATCTTAAAATTAATGCTTTAGAATAGACACCACAGTTACACCTCTGCAACTCAGTAGATCTTGACATCCCTGAAAGCCATTTCTGTTGAGTTCTGAGTGCTCAAGCTTCCATCCCTACAGCAGACATACCTCTCACTATTCTTTGATCCTCACTCATGTGCTAACACTACTTTGTAATTGTGTCAATTAATGCAATTAATATATTAGTAATTATATAATCCCATGGCTCTCAGGCTAGCATTTCTCTTCTAAAATTGTAGAACATCATCCCCTTCTGGTGAAGATAAGAGTATCTATGTAAGATAACTAAACAAGCACTGTACTACGCTTGGCAATTATATGAATGCGTACCTGGAGAACTATGGATAGCAGTTTGTAACATTGTACAGGAAGCGGTTATCGAAACCATCCCCAAGAAAAAGAAATGCAAAAAGGAAAAATGGTTGTCTGAGGAGGCCTTACAAATAACTGAGAAAAGAAGAGAAGCGAAAGGCAAAGGAGGAAAGGAACGATATACCCATTTGAATGGAGAGTTCCAAAGAACTGCAAGGAGAGATAAGAAAACCATCCTAAATGAAGAATGCAGAGAAAAAGAGAAAAACAATAGAATGAGAAAGGTCACTTCAAGAAAATTAGAGATACCAAGAAAACATTTCATGCCAAGATAGGCACAATAAAGAACAGAAAAGGCATGAAGCTAACAGAAGCAGAAGATGTTAGGAAGAGGTGGCAAGAATACACAGAAGAACTGTACAGAAAAAAATCTTCATGACCCAGACACAGTGGTGTGATCACTCACCTAGAGACAGATAGCTTAGAATGAGAAGTCAAGTGGGCCTTAGGAAACAACACTATGAACAAAACTAGTGGAGGTGATGAAATTCCAGCTGAACTATTTCAAATCCTAAAAGATGTTGCTGTTAAAGTGCTGCACCCAATATGCCAGCAAATTTGGAAAACTCAGCAGTGACCTCAGGACTGGAAAAGGTTAGTTTTCATTCCAATCCAAAAGAAAGGCTATGCCAAAGAATGTTCAGACTATTGCACAATTGCAGTCATTTCACATGCTATCAAAGTAGTGCCCAACATGCTCTAAACTAGGCTTCAACAGTATGTGAACTGAGAATTTTTAGATATTCAAGCTGGATTTACAAAAGGCAGAGGAACGAAAGATCAAATTGCCAACATCCATTGGATCATAGAAAAAACAAGAAAATATCAGAAAAAAACATCTACTGCTTCTTCACTAGGTCTTCCCTGCTAGCACAGCTGGTAAAGAATCTGTCTGCAATGTAGGAGAGCCCAGTTAGATACCTGAGTTTGGAAGATCCTCAGGAGAAGGGATAGGCTACCTACTCCAGAGTACTTGAGCTTCCCTGCTGGCTCAGATGGTAAAAATCCACCTGTAATGAGGGAGACCTGGGTTTGATTCCTGGGTTGGGAAGATCCCCTGGAGAAGGGAATGAATAACTATCCATACCAGTATTCTTGCCTGGAAAATTTCATGGATAGAGGAGCTTGACAGGCTACAGTCCATGGGGTCACAAAGAGTCGGACTTTCACTTTCACATTTGCTGCTTCACTGACTATGCTAAAGCCTTTGGCTGCATGGATCACACAAACTGTGGAAAATTCTTGAAGAGATGGGAATGCCAGACCACCTCACCTGCCTCCTGAGAAACTTGTGTTCAGGCCAAGAAGCAACAGTTAGAACCAGTCATGGAACAACAGACTGGTTCAAAATTGAGAAAGGAATATGTCAAGATGGTATATCATCACGCTGCTTATATAACTTATATGCAGTGTATATCATGCAAAATGCAGGTTGGATGAAGCACAAGCTGGAATCAAGATTGCTGGGAAAAATATCAGTAACTTCAGTTAGGCAGATGACACCACCCTTATGGCAAAAAGTGAAGAGAAACTAAAGAGCCTCTTGATAAAGATGAAAGAGGTGTGTAAAAAAAAAAAAAACTGACTTAAAAGTCAACATTCAAAAAACGAAGATCATGACATCTGGTCCCATTCAGTTCAGTTAGGTTCAGTTCAGTTGCTCAGTCAAGTCCAACTCTTTGCGACCGCATGAATTGCAGCACACCAGGCCTTCCTGTCCATCACCAACTCCTAGAGTTCACCTAAACTTCTGTCCATCGAGTCGCTGATGCCATCCAGCCATCTCATCCTCTGTCATCTCATCCTCTGTCATCTCATCCTCTGTCTATTTACTTTATGGCAAATAGATGGAGAAATAACGGGAACAGTGACAGACTTAATTTTCTTAGGCTCCAGAATCACTACAGATGGTGACTGCAGCCATGAAATTAAGATGCTTGCTCCTTGCAGAAGAAAAGCTAGGACAAACCTAGACGCAGATTCATTACTTTGCTGACAAAGGTCTATATAGTCAAAGCTATGATTTTTCCAGTCGTGTATAAATGTGAGCATTGGACCACAAAGAAAGCTGAGCACCAAAGAATTGATGCTTTTGAACTGTGGTGTTGGAGAAGACTCTTGAGAGTCCCTTGGACTGCAAGGAGATCCAACCGGTCAATCCTAAAGGAAATCAGTTCTGAATATTCATTGGAAGGACTGATGCTTAAGCTGAAACTCCAGTACTGTGGCCACCTGATGTGAAGAGCTGACTCATTAGAAAAGTCCCTGACGCTGGGGTAGATTGAAGGCAGGAGGAGAAGGGGACAACAAAGGGGGCATCACTGACCTAATGGACATGAGTTTGAGTTCCAGACGATGGTGAAGGATAGGGAGGCCTGGAGTACTGCAGTCCATGTGCTTGCATGGATATGACTGAGTGACTGAACAACAAGAACAACACGTGTTTTATATGTACAATTTTATACATCAGTAGTGGAAATTAGTTTTTTTGGATCTTGCTTTGTATATTGAAAAATATCTGATTTTCTTTGAAAATTACCTATCACACTGAAATTAGTGAAATAGGCACATTTGTTTGGGTCTAAGGGCAAGCACTATTCCAGTTTTTATAACTATTAGTAAAATATCTATCTGACTTTAAAAACTAAAAGTCATGCTAATTATTTTCTTTAATTTTTAATTATTCTTAGTTGCAATGATACCTTCACTAGTCTAAAATGACTTTTGAAACCTGTTTTATTTACAGTATAAATTTCTAATTATACTCCATGGCATATATATAATTTGAAAAAAGTTCAAGATTAAATATTTCATATAGATCACAGAGAACACAGATTAAGGATGCTGTTTTAAAATCTGATATATATATATATATATGTATATATATATAAATTTAAACCAATTTCTCCATACTTAAAATTCATTGTGTGAAAGAGAGTATCGTTTTGAGAATATAGATTATTATATATCGTTTATGATTACCATGAAGAATAGCATTAGAACAATTTTAATAGCCAATAATGTAGGCCCAGTTTTGGAGGCCACACTGATCATCATCAGAACCTTCACCATGTGTGTTTTTGAGGAAGGGTGGCAGAACAGTGGGTTTAACTCCCTATACCATTTTGGACAGATCTTTAGTCTCTAACGAGAATTATAAAGAGGATTGAGCAGAGTTGCAGGAACATCCAGCATAGTGGCTATTGAACAGTCAAATTCATGGAATCAACAGTGATGCCTTCGTCAGCCACTGCTGTATCATAGCATTGTACCAAAATAAATTAGGTACTGATAAACAGAACTTTGATGTCATTGCTGACTAGACTGCTCTGACAAACATTCCAGTTACCTACTGCCGTGTCACAGACCACCCCAAAACTTAGTAGCTTAAAATAATAGTCATTTATTTTGCTTACACAAATCTACAGTTTTGGTAGGGTTTAACTGGAAAGTTTGTCTCTATTCTGCGTAGCTTCAATTAGAGCTGCTTGACCTAAGCAGGACTGAGCCCTTTCAGATGGCTCGCTCACAAGCCTGATAAGTTGATTCTGATCTCTGGATCTGAATTCGGCCAGGGCTGTCAACTGAGTATTTTGGTTCCTCTTAATGTGGGTTGCATGGACTTTCTCACAGCTTAGCAACAGGAGTTCCATAGACTGGTCCAGGGTGGAAACTCTAAGGCTTTGATATAGCCTTGAAAGTCCAAGAACATTGCTTCTATTTCCCTCTGTTTGTCCAGCAAGTCAGTAAGGCCAGGTAATTTTTTTCTGAGGAAGATAATTAAACTCATCTCACAGTGTCAGGAGTAGCCGAGAATTTGCTGCCATTTTTAATCTACCATAGCAGAGAGGGTGAATTGTAGCATTGGTGCTTCTTGCTCAACTAGAGGGGACATTTATATGCTGAGAGTCCTGTTGAATCCACTGGAGGAAACTTCCTGGCTATAAACACCACCACTTGTGACATCAACTTCTGACATACAGGTAGCATGTACTATAGTCAGACAGTACACTAAAAGTTTTATAGACATTTTTAAAATTACATTTTCACAACAGTAATTGTAGGTGGATGATGATAGTATCTGAAGCGCAAAGAGATTACATCACTAAAACCCATAACTATTAAGTGGTAAACCTAAGGCTCAAATGCAGATTGTCTTCATGCCCCACTTCATACTCTCAACCACTGTGGGATATAATCTCATGTGAGATGGCTCATATGTTTCCCTCTTTTGGCAAGTAGGCTGTCAAAATGCTATTCACTCTGTTTCACTGAAAAGCCACCCATGATATGAGTTAAGTGAATACACCAGTGTGATAACTAAGAATTTTCTCTAAAATAATCATCTTTTGAAAGCATTAGAGAACTTGAAGTGCTGTAAAGATGGAGGTCTGTCGGTCAAGAGCAGGCACAGCTTCCAAATGGAAAACAAATCCACTGTGTCTTGAAGAAAGAGATTCCCGGATGCTGGGGGCTTGTGGCGGGGGCTGATGGAGAATGCTTGTCAGCAGGAAAGTCAGAACATATCTGAACCATAGCTGAGAAGTGCTGAGGTTGGAGTTAGAATTTTTACAAGACTCAGGCCTGAAGACTGAAGCAAGAATACAAACCAAAAAACAGTGAGGCGGGAAGTTCTGTTCTGTTAAATTTGTTTGACTCTTCTCCTTTCCTAATCCCTTCTTCTTGGGAAGCAACTTGTCATTGTCTTCCCCATTCAGAACTTCCATCCTGATGCTTACCTGGTCTGGAATTGGTGATTGTTAGGCCGTCCAGATGCTGCAGTTTGTAGACTGAATGTTTCTGTGGCTCTGATGGCCGAAAGCAGCACTTGCATTTTCTTGTTTTCCCCTTCTGCTATAAAAGTAAGCTGGTCTGATTTGGACGTTTCTGAACAAAGGATATGAAGGCCCTACTAAATGGCTTGACTCTGCATATAGTGTCTCTTTTTAATGACTATCAAAATAGCCAAAAATAAACAATAAACCATTATAATAGCTTCTTTACTACATCAAAAACTTATTAGAATAGAGTTTTCCCCATGTGATGCTAGCATGTAGAAATTTTGTATCCTTTCATTTAAACCCCTATCAGATGATTTCCAAGACAGTGTCAGCTCAGTTCAGTTCAGTTTCAGTCACTCAGTCATGTCCGACTCTTTGCAACTCCATAGACCAAGGCACGCCAGGCCTCCCTGTCCATTACCAACTCCCAGAGTTTACACAAACTCATGTCCATTGAGTCGGTGATGCCATCCAACCATCTCTTCCTCTGTCATCCCCTTCTCCTCCTGCCTTCAATCTTTCCCAGCATCAGTCTTTTCAAATGAGTCAGCTCTTGGCATCAGGTAGCCTAAGTATTGGAGTTTCAACTTAACATCAGTCCTTCCAATGAACACCCAGGACTGCTTCCTTTAGGATGGACTGGTTGGATCTCCTTGCAGTCCAAGGGACTCTCAAGGGTCTTCTCCAACACCACAGTTCAATGCATCAGTTCTTCAATTCTCAGCTTTCTTTATAGTCCAGCTCTCACATCCATACATGAGTACTGGAAAAACTATATCTTTGACTACACGGACCAGTGTTGGCAAAGTAATGTCTTTGCTAATTGCTTATCTTCTGTTTGTAGATACCATTCATTAACTGTGTTTATGTTTGCCCTAAAATGATATTCCAAGAATTAGATTTCTCTGCTCATTTATATTAAAACTTCAAAGGTATGTCCTAATGGAAAACATTTTGGCTTGAAGTTGTTAGTATATCATATGTAAAAATACATTGTGAGGATCGAGGATAATGTTTAATTGTTCTGATTAAACTCAGTTACACTAAATCTGTTAGTGATACAGAGTTATACTTTTTCAAAATTTGAAATATTAGAAAAAAATGATGTTGTCTTTTGCATTTTTCCTTCATTGTGCTTTAGAAACTTGATTTTAGTTTTATGTTGGTCTCAGATAGTTTGTTTTCTACTTAGTTATTTTTTAGTGCTTTGTACTCTTCCCAATATGTGAATTTACTGACCCTTCAGATGTATTCTCAATAGGTCATTGTGTGATTCATTAAAATGTCCTTAGGCAGATAGAGATCACACAGGTATGAAGAGTACAATCCTTCTCTGAAGTGAAGGGCTCACGCCCCGATGTCTTTAGGGGCAATTTGCTTGTCATGCAGTTGGCTCATGGCCAACAGAGATGAACAAATTAGTAGAATGTACCTGTGTTGGCCCTGTTCCTAGTCTCATTTATATAATTGATGTCTAGTGGCCTCATTTTGGATCATTAGCATATCAACATAATGTCTGAGCCTGGAAAAGTGCTGCTTGTTGTCAGACATTAGCAATTTAGCATAACACAGAAAGCAAGAGAACCTGGCATTCTAACCAGATCAATGGCTAAAATCAAGATGGTAGCACAGTGGGGCTTAAATTCAGTAATCTCAGAGTTCCTTTGTGTTTGAAATAGTTAACTATTTAAAGATCTAACAAGTTTAGATCTGTGTTAGACAATTTTTCTATAATATAGAAGATACATTTTCTTAATACTATTAATATAAATGTGGGATTATTTTAAATATTTTAAGTTCATTCATATTTCATTAATTTCACTTTCATTGTTTTTATGTTTAATCAGTGTATGTGTTTATTGGTCCCTATGGCCAATGGTAATTTTGTTTAAAATAGGAGAAGTTTTTAAACCAAAGAAATAGCATATTTGGAAATGGTTTTAATTTTAGTGAAAGAATTTGGTGTGAATTAACTGTGTTGCTTTGCTTGAGAAGAATCCTGGGTTGTTTTGTAGCCAATCTGAAATACAAGCTTGGAATTCTCTATTTTGAGTTATTCACATGACATGTCATTAATTTATCAGCTGTTTATGATGCAAAAATATTAAGTAGACATATTTCTTTTTCATTAGTGCTTCTAACTTAAGGTAGGTAACACAGACAGTGATGTTGTAACATTTTTGTTGTTTGGTCGCGACATGTGTGACTCTTTGTGAGCCCACGGACTGCAACACAACAGGATCCTCTGTCTTCTACTATCTCCTGGAGTTTGTGCAGATTCATGATCACTGAGTCAGTAGTGCTATCTAACCGTCTCATCACTTACTGCCACCTTCTCTTTTTGCCTTCATAAAAATAGAATATTTCCAGTATTCTGGGAGGTGGATCATAGAGGATCCTACTGTGATTTATGTCAGAGAGTGTTTTGCCTATGTTCTCCTCTAGAAGGAAACCAAAATTGAAAGAGACNGCAAAGAGTTGGACACTACTGAGCGACTGAACTGAACTGAAGGATAGGAAGAGGACAAAATAGACTATAGTAAACAAGTTGAAAGTTTTAGGGATGATGAGTGGTCATTATCTTGATTGTGCTGATAGTTTCAGAAGTAGATAAATCGTCAAAATTCAACAAATTGTGAGCATTATGTATGGTTTGTAGGCATCAATTATACTTAAGCAAAGCTGTAAAGTAAGCCCATGGAATATAGCCCACCAGGATCTTCTGTCCATGGGATTTTCGAGGCAAGTATACTGGAATAGATTGCCATTTCCTTTGTCAATATGTAAACCCATGCTTATTTCCTTGATAGAATTATTAGAAGAGTTTTTTGAGGGCTCAGAAAACATCCACATTTTTACTTTATATACACACATGTCCCCAGAAATATCATATGAATGTACATTCTTCAATTAGTGTATGAACACATGTGTTAAAATAAGAATATAATTACAATCACATATTGAACATTTATTGAGTATCATATATTCTACCAGATATTTTATTATCCCCTTTAATCTTCATGTCACCAATCTAGATAAGGGATGAAAAACAAATACTCAGAAGGATTAAACAGTTTGACCTTGTAATATAGCTAGTAAATAGTAGGTGAAGGATGTAAATTGTGGATGAAGGATTTGACTCCCCAGGCAACTGAAAGGTATTGTTCTGTTCTCCTCTCTTACAAACGCAAAGTATTCACTTAATCTTTATATTTTTTAAAATAAGTGCTTGAAAAGCTTGGCCTAAGAATGAAGGTTAAGCCTCAAAGGACACACCATGGGGAGGATTCTTTCACAAGTTGGACCACTGTTTAAATTTTCATCCAAACTTGTGCACTTAAGAATGTGAAAAGGAGCACTATCATTAATTTGACTGGGACAACAAGTATACACAGAGCATCTCCTGAGCAAACTGGGAAAAGAAAAAAAGGTGGAAAGACATGCATTTTAAAATAAATTTACCAAGCACTGACTAAGTGTTACTCTCTGCAGGTTTTCTTATCTTACTTCTCACAAGTGCCCTTGAGACATTTGTGATCAGTTTCCCCAGAAGATTACAGATGCTCTGAGAGATGAAGTGCTCAGGCAGCTTCTCACAGAATTATGACTGATGAACCCGTGTTAATAGGCAATTCTGTCCAACTTCAAAGCCCAAACTCACTCCACTATTAGCTTTTATTCCTATGTATAAATAAAATAAGGTTAATGTGTTTTCAAAAATTGTCAACTTTTGAGTAACTATTAGAGTTTTAAAGGAAAGTAGATTGCTAAATTGGTCAACATTTAAATTAATTGTGTAGATCTTGAACATTTTCCCCATAGTCTTTCTTTTATATCTTATTTATAAGTAAATTTTATTTTTAATTTATATTCAAGAAATTATCTGTGTACATCTGTGTAATTAGACAGGCATGGATTTATAGAATCAAACTGTTTTCCAGTTGTGAAGGAAACTGGGCAACAGAACAGCATTTAATCCAGTGGTCCCCAAACACAGCCTGTAGACAAATGCCCATCCTGACAAAGTGGCTTGTGGCAAAAACAAACAAAGAAACAGGAAGTCCAAAGGGAATGCTTTTTCAGTCATTACTTCCTTACATGGGGAAAATATAAAATCAACAATATAAAGTCTTCTTCTATGGAAAAGTGTAAGTTGTTGAAATCAGAACTGGGTGCCCTAATCAGTCAGTCCCCTTTTCTCTTAGAAGAAAAAAGAAAAAAGTGGGCCATCAAGATATTAGATTTCTTAGAGCACCAAAATAAGAATAAAATGTATTGCTATTGATCGCTTATCTACTATATTGTGAGATGCTGGGTTAGATGTTTTTCATACATTTGCTCTTTTATGCTTTGCAATATTTATATAAGATAGCTACCCTTCTATCCATTACATTTGCAAAAATAAGATAGAGAAGTTTAAGTAGCAAGAGCTTAGAAGCTACATGCTGCTGCTAAGTCACTTCAGTCGTGTCTGACTCTGTGCGACCCCATAGATGGCAGGCCACCAGGCTCCCCTGTCCCTGGGATTATCCAGGCAAGAACACTGGAATGGGTTGCCATTTCCTTCTCCAATGTGTGAAAGTAAAAAATGAAAGTGAAGTTTCTCAGTTGTGTCTGTCTTTTAGCGACCCCATGGACTGCCGCCTACCAGGCCCCTCCATCCATGGGACTTTCCAGGCAAGAGTACTGGAGTGGGGTGCCTTTGCCTTCTCCACATAGAAGAGCTCAAACTCAGAACTGTAAAAGCCTATTTCTTTCCCATTGCCTCATAGATGCTGAGTTATCACCTCATCCACTGATCTTTCCATTTCCTCAGACTTAGGCAACAGTTAAATTAGTGATATGACTTTATTTTGATATTTCACAATCCTCGAGAGAATAACTAGTCTAGAAAACATAATTATACATAGTATGTAGTCCTTTTGCATGCCAGGCAAATTTTAGTGGATGACAACAAATAATGTTAAATTTATAATTGCATGTTAAAATAATAATTGTTAAACATTTAATAATTGTAAAACATTAACAGTTAATGTTAAAATAATAATTTATAAATTTAAGGTGATGGATTATTTATTTAAGCTTCATATGTCATACAAAGTTCTGATAAACTAAAAGTATTAAGACAGTCTCCTGGAGTTTGTTGTAATATTATTTAATTTGTTGACATATTGTTAAATCTCACTAAAGTAAAACTTCATTAATTTTTTCCTCAGGTATTCAAAGTAATGTGAAATTTAAGGCAATTACCATTTTCTAAGTGTTCATCATTTTTGTACTTTAAACAAATCAAGAAAATATCTTAGTAGTTATGGAATATTCATAATGGGCAAAATGATCTGTTAGAGGCTGTGAAGGACTTAAAACATGATAAAGTTTGTGCTTTGAAGAAATTTATAATTTAATAAGGGTAAAGATATCTATGATGTTTCTCTCAAGTGAAATTAAGGAGTCTTTTGTATAAAAATAATAATAAAGATTGAAATTAGAGTATAGGTGTCACTTGTTAGCCAAATAGGAAGTCTGTGTCAATTTATAATTATTATAAACCATTAAAGCAGACTTTACCTTATAATAGAGAATATTTCATTGGCTATTTAAAACAAATATGTTTTCCCATAAATAAATGGGTCTTTTTCTTTCCTTTTCCTCCTTTCCTTTCAGAAAGAATAATTCTGTGGTTTAGAACCTAGGATCTGGAGCTAGACTGCTTTGCTTCTAGTCCTCTTTTGGAGCCTCTTAATGTGGGAACTTGGTTAAGTTACTGTAGTAGCTAGAATATAGGCTTCACTCATGTCCCAGAGACACAAAATGACAGTGGCTAATTGCAATATTAAAAGTTTCTTTTCATAAGTCTAGCTGGCACAGTGTTTGTTTTAGTTATATTACTGTCTATCATATAACAGCCTCAAAACTTTGGAGCTTAGAAAGAGGTGTCAGTATGAGAGTCAGGAATTTGGGCAGGGCTCAGTGAGGAAGGCTCATCTCTGCTTCACATCCTATCAGCTGGGCTAATGTGAGTGAGTCTCGGATATCCCAGATGTCCTACTGCCATATGCCTAGTGCTTTTGTGCCGCCTGCAGTTATAGCCACTTGATTCTCCAACATGTGACCTATCTCTTTGTACGTGGTCTCTCATCATTTGGTAGTCTGTCATGAACTTATCGACACGACCACTTGTCTTCCAAGAGGATGAATGCAGAGGCAGTAAGGCTTCTTCTGGTCCAGGTCGGAAGGTCACAGTGTCATTTCTGCTCCATTCTGTTGGCTTAAGCAAGTCACAGACTCAGCCCAGATTTAAACAGAAATTACCTCTTGCTGATAAGATGGCAAAATTATATTGCAAAAGTACTTGCAAAATGGGAGGAATTATTGGGGCCATCTTTGGGAATAATCTATCAAAATGGATCTGCTCTATAAGGTCTTCAGGAGCTCAGATTGGTTTGCATGTTGCTCTGCTCTCTCTAGAGTGCTATGCCCTCTGTGTCTTCCCTAATGACCACCACTGTTTTCTCATTTCATCCAAAAGAAAAGGAGAAAAATAGAAGTAGATACATACCTTCTTTCTTTTAATAGCACAGCCAAGGTTCAGATCTTACTTACAAGGGCTATCTAGTTAGAAGCCTTAAAGGAATTAAAGTCATGGTTCTGGATAGCCATAAGACCACCTAAAAAGTGTGGATTTTATTTCCATGAGAGAAAATTGAAGAACAGGTATTTAGGAGACAATTTATAATTTCTGTGATAGTTATTTAATCTCTTTGACTCTCGACTTCTTTATGTGTGAAATGGGGATAAGTGTACTTTCTTAATAGGGCTGTTGTGAGGATTAAATGAACAATATGTGTGAGAACTTAGAACAGTGCTAGGGATAGATAGATGTTAGATATCACTAGATGTTAGTTACCACTCTTTTAGTAAAAAGTAACAGAATTCTTGCCACTTTCCAGGAACTGTTCTGGACTCTAAGCATAAGATATTTGCCTATCCCTGGAAAACTAAAACTCTCCTGAGAAGACATACTTATAAGCAAGTAATTGTAACCTGAAGTTAGTTACCTATAGGATAGAAACTTCAGTTAAAGAACCATGGAAATGAATAGGAGTGGTACAGGAAAGTTAGAGGTTTCATAAAGAAGCTAACATTTAGGTTGACCTTGAAAATTGAGTCAGAAATAGCTTATTTTCAGAGTTATTAAAGAGTGTGGCATATTTAGAAAATAGTCAAGAGGTTGATTATCACTGAACTGTAGAAGTTGGATGGATTGTGAGAGATGAACCTGAAGAGATAAGTATGGTCAAAATGTGAAGAGCCTCAGATATAATACCCCTGAGTTTTGATATAACATAATATAACTTCTCTGAAGTCTCAATTTCCTCTGAATAGTGGGATGATAATAACACATGATCATTGTGAGGATTATAAAGTGAGGAATATAAAGTGTTCAGCATAGTTTTCAAATGCATATTAAGCTCCTAACAAGCATGAGTTATTATTGTTGTTATCATTATTACTTATTATTATTAGAAGAGGAGAAAAAACCAAATTTAAGGTATCAATAGTTCTAAGGTGAGCTTGATTAGTATTCAAAAGAGTGACAAATGATGACAATACTTTGTATTTCTCACCATTAATGAGATATGGAATTCAACTGGGATTAAAAAACAAGTATAGTATTAGAAATGTTGTTTGAGATAGCTTAAAAATATACAGGAAACATTAGGTGTGAAGAGTCAATTGAAAGTATTTATCTGGGATAAAGAGGAAAGGTCAGAGTTAGAAATAAAGAACTGTCAAATAATGGTAGCTCCCTCCTGGAAGAGGAGTGAGTCCAGTCATTTTGGAGAGTCAATAGAAAACAGGTCCAAGAAAAATTTGAAAAAGGTGATGCTTTCTTCAACTAGCCTCCAAAGATGCACTTTAGCTGTGTGTATTGGGGCGTACTGTGATGTTAGCATGAGAAGAACCAATTGGCATTAGTTCGATTGGAAATGTGCAGGCATATTCCTTGCCAGATATACTAAGGCTGCATCTCCACAGTGCACTTGGAATCAGGACGTATTCTTTCCCACTGACTACACAGTTGGTTGAGGACTCCCAGAGTTTTAAAGCTTTCTGGTGAAGGACGAGAGAGTCACAGGGTCTTGGCTCTTGTAATGATCTCCTAGAAACTTTCTTCACATCTATTCTTGCATCCTTTTGAAACATTCACCTCACTGAGCCTTACTGATAAGTTTAAAAACAAAGATCTGATTCTGGCTTAAAATCACTAAATGATTTCCCATTATTCCAGGAATAAGAAAGGAAGCCCCTGCCTACCTCACTGTCATCTACTTACTTGCTTTTACACAACAACCAGGTGGACCTCTCTAATCAATGATTGTGCCAAGCTGCTTCTGCCCAAGTTCTTTTTGCATAGCACACTCCCACTTCTCTCTCCATCTACCTGGGTAGCCTCAACAATTCATCTTTCTGAGTTCAGCTCAAAGCTCCCTTTCTCAAGAAAGCCTGCGCTGACCTGCCAGAGCTGATTGGGTTCTCTTGGTAGATGCTCCCACAAGATATTTTATAGAACATTTATCCTAATTTGAGGCTTCCCTGGTGGCTCAGATGGTAAAGCGTCTGCCTGCAATGCAGAAGACCCAGGTTTGATCCTTGGGTCAGGAAGACCCCCTGGAGAGGGAAATGGCAACCCACTCCGGTACTCTTGCCTGGAAAATCCCATGGACAGAGGAGCCTGGTAGACTACAGTCCATGGGGTCGCAAAGAGTCGGACACGACTGAGTGATTTCACTTTCTTTCACTTTCTATCCTAATTTGAGTAAAGTTTTGCTTGTGCAACAGTTTGATGACTCTTCACTACAACAAAAAACTGAATTTTCCACAGCAAAGGAAAAAGTCTGTCTTATCTACTGGTGGGCTTGTATTCCTTCTGCCTCTGCCTCCAACATGGAACAGATTGAGAAGGAGACATGGTATCAGACAGAGTTTCAAAACAACAGCTTTATTGTTGTTAAATCTTGATTAGAGAATTCAGCCTAATAGGAGTCTTGATTAGGCTTCCCATCCATTCTCTCAGAATGGAACGTATTAGTTTGGTGCAAAAGTAGTTGCAATTTTTGGATTGTTAAATGTTGCTGTTTGATACTGAAATATATTCTAAAATAAATGTAGCTAGATTTATGTTATACATAACTATGTGTGTACATAATACATTTTACTGCTTGTTGCTTGCTGTATGTCTTTTTGCTAATGACATTACTTGCTATTTATTTGATATTTATTTTAGACTAGGGAAATTATGTTAGACAAAAAGCAAATTTGAGCAATTTTCTTACTCAAGTTCAAAATGGGTTGTAAAACAGAAGACAACTCACAACATTGACAGTGCTTTGGCCCAGGAACTGCTAACAAACAGACAGTGCAGTGGTGGTTCAAGAAGCTTTGCAAAGAGGATGAGAGCCTTGCAGATGAGAAGCGCAGTGGCTGGCCATGTTTGACAGGGACCAACTGAGAGGATCATAGAAGCTGATCCTCTTCAACAACATGAGAAGTTGCCGAAGAACTCAATGTTGACCATTTTATGGTCATTCAACATTTGACGCAAATTGGAAACATGAAAAAGCTTGAAAAATGGATGCCTCATGAATTAACTGAAAATCAAAAACATTGGCACTTTGAAGTGTCATCTTCTCTTCTTCTGTGCAACAACAACAAACCATTTCTTGATTGGTTGTGACATGCGATGAAAAGTGGATTTGATGACAACTGGCGACGACTAGCTCAGTGGTTGTACTGAGAAGACACTCCAAAGCACTTCCCAAAGCCTAACCTGTACCCCAAAAATGGTCATGATCACTGTTTGGTGGTCTACTACCTGCTTGATCCACTGCAGATTTCTGAATCCCCGTGAAATCATTATATCTGAAAAGCATGATCAGCAAATTGATGAGATGCACCGAAAACTGCAAGGCCAGCAGCCGGCATTGGTCAATAGAAAGGGCTCATTTCTTCTCCAGGACAATGCCCTACAGCAGGTCACACAATCAACACTTCAAAAGTTGAACAAATTGGGCCGCAAAGTTATACCTCTTCCACCATATTCACTAATTTCTGGCCAACTGACTACTACTTCTTCAAGCATCTCAACTTTTTGCAGGGCAAAAAATGCTTTACAAGAGTTCATCAAATCCTGAAACATGGATTTTTATGCTACAGGAATAAACAACAAAATGTGTTGACTGTATGGTTCCTATTTTGATTAATAAAGATATGTTTCAGCCTAGTTATAGTGATTTAAAATTCAAGGTCCAAAACTGTAATTACTTTTTCACCAACCTAACATTTGCCCAAAATTAGAAGAAAGGGATAACCAAGGTCTCTTCTCTATCCTGGTACCTACAAGAGCACCTCATTTAGAACAGTGCTTACAAGGCATTGCTTGTTGCTTTTTATTTTTAACCAGTGTCTTATTATTTAAGATAACTATTTCTAACATCCCTAATCAAGTGCAAAATAATTAGTTCTCATTAATTTCCTTTATTCTACTTTCCCTGAACAGAACACACAATATAATATTAAGGTTTCTTAAAGGTTTTACTTCGGCTTCCCCAATGGCTCATGGGTAAAGAAATCTGTCTGCAAAGCAGGAGACATGGGTTTTATGTCTGGGTCAGGAAGATCCCCAAGAGAAGGAAATGACAACCCACTCCAGTATTCTTGCCTGGATAATCCCATGGACAAAGGAACCTGGTGGGCTACAGTCCACGGCATTGCAAAAGAGTCAGACAAAATGTAGTGATTAAATAACAACAACAAAGGTTTCAGTATAAATAGCAGAGGGGAAAGTTACAGGATGTAAAATGAATCTCTTCTATACCTGCTACTTTTTTTTTTAAGGTTTTTAAGTTTTTTTTTTCTTTATTCTCCATACTTTATATTGAAGAGCAAAAGCACAAAAGCATACTAAAAATGGGATTTGTTTATCCAAGGCAGAATATTCTAAAACAGAGGAAAAATATATTCAGGCTACTCTAAGTCATAGATCCTAAAAACTATTTCAGAAAGGCTTTACCTAGACCACACGGTATTGTGCAGGGAGCCAGAAAGCATTACCATTTCAAGCAAAGGGAAGAAGCAATAGTTTGGTCTTCCCTTTTTCACTTTTGCTGATTTTACTTTTAAGGATGACATGCTGACTCAAATTAATGGTTAACAAATAGGAGACATGCTGGAAAAAAATGCTGGTCCCAGGTACCAATTAGTTGACAAGCACAAGAAGGAAAAATAAAGATAATTTCCAGAAGTATTTGGGGACCAGAGACCTTAGGCTTTTTTCTGAGAATTTATATATTAGGGCATTTTTATATTAGAGACTTTATTTTAATTATTTGGTAACATTTAAAGTTCTTTAATTTTTTCATATTGCAAAACATGTACGTATCTGTTGAAATACTTGAAAAGAAGAAAAATATAATAATGAAAGTATTAATCATACATAATCATATCTCCCATATCTTCTTCCAAATGCGGCTTCTGACTTTACATTTAACATGATTAAAGTAGATTGTGGAGAGCATAATTTTATCAGGGAAATTATTCTGAGGGACAGTTTTACTAGTCTTTTGTAACATGTTATAAAAGTATTCATTTTCACAGGTAGTTAATTGTGTGTTAATTTAACTCCCGAAAAGTTAAATGTTGTATAAACATAGATGAAGGTGAAGTCACTCAGTCATGTCCGACTCTTTGTGACCCCGTGGACTGTAGCCTACCAGGCTCCTCCATCCATAGGATTCTCCAGGCAAGAAAACTGGAGTGGGTTGCCATTTCCTTCTCCAGGGGATCTTCCTGACACAGGGATCGAACCCAGGTCTCCCGCATTGGAGGCAGATGCTTTAACCTCTGAGCCACCAGGGAAGCCCTGCAAACATAGATGAGGAAAGTATGTAAAATAAATAAGCAAGGGATTCACTGAATAAATGAATGAAATGAACAAACAGAACTGAGAAGGAATCACTTAAATTAGTGGATACCTGAGGCTTTAAAACATTCATACTTTCCTCATCTATGTTTGTATGAATGTTTTAAAGCCTCAGGTATCCACTAATTTAAGTGATTCCTTTTCAGTTCTGTTTGTTCATTTCACTCATTTATTCAGTGAATCCCTTGTTTATTTATTTTATTAAGAATACTGTTCACATGGGCTTGACACATCTGCATTTTGAGGAATAGAATGATTTCATGCAAAATTATGTTAATCTTCAAACATTTCATTAGAGAGTTGGATATTCGGTTAAAAAATATTCTCTTCACTTGAGGAAATTATGTTCTCTTTCCACCCTGACATAGTGCACAGTAAAATACTCGTGTAATTGCATTGCAAGCAGGATTATAGTACATGCATCGATTCTCAGTTGTTAAGAATTCCTTCTCTCAATTGAATACACATTATTGCTATTTGGGAAATATTTAGAAACCAGATTTAAACTTCTGTTTAACTTTTTAATAGGACTGGGGTACATTTTGACTAGTATTATAAAAGTGTGTTCTTTGCTAAATGTTGAACAAGATATTGGTTAAGATGTAAGTGTGCAAGAAAAGTTAGCAAACTCAATGGACACACAAAACTCTTTTACCAGGTGAGGAGAAAAGGATTCCAAACTTTTTACAATGCATGAAAATATTCACGATAAAAACAAAAAAGTTTCTTGTTAATTATTATAAAATGCTTCATTTCTTAATAAAATCCTGGCATGATTTCCTAGGTGACAGACCAGGTAAACTAGTTAATTTAAAATGTATTTGTTGACATAGTGCTATTGAAAAAATAGAGAACCAGAGANTTATAAAATGCTTCATTTCTTAATAAAATCCTGGCATGATTTCCTAGGTGACAGACCAGGTAAACTAGTTAATTTAAAATGTATTTGTTGACATAGTGCTATTGAAAAAATAGAGAACCAGAGACAGAGAGATTCAGAGAAAGAGAATTAGAGCACTATCGGAACAACAGAGTATTTTACATTCAGAAAGATCTGTCACAATATAATTCCTTCTTGCAAATATTCTATTCCAACTGTATTTTGAACATTTACCTTAAGGTTTTAATCACAAACTTCCCAATATTAAATGCTCATATTTTCATATATAGCTTGACAGGAAAAGGTGCAAGACTAATGCCATTAATATACAAAGTAAGTTAGAGTAAGATTTGACAAAAGTGTGGCTGGTTATTCAAATCTCCTAGGTCACGTTGATTTCACTTTAACTTCTTTGAAAGGTTTTCCTTTACCTATGAAGGCAAATGTCCTTCTCACACTTGCACCACGTTTGGCAGGTGGCTTCCATTACCCAGTGCAGAAGTATAAAATAAGCCTTACCGTTAAGCTAGTTGTGACCACACATTTCAATCCTGTTGTATTTCTGTTGAATTGACTTAAAATGACAGTTTGTGCCATCTGCAAATTTACTATTTAATTGACAAGGAAGCCACCTTACTCATTTTTTTTTCTCTTCGAGAGTTTTTCTATTTAAAATCACTGACCTTCCTTGAAAGTACGGTTATTCAAAATTTAAACTTCTGGGAGGTTAAAACTGAATGACCCTGATAGCTCCTTGGCACTACTTTGGAGTTTTCTAATTATATCTTTCTTGCTGTTTTTTTTTTTTTTTTTAAAGAAAATTTAGACTTATTGTGACTAGAAGGAATTCTATAATCACAGTCCAGGATTTATCATTTGTGGATTTCACAAATTTGAAAAAAACAAGTGTTAGAGAAGAAAAGGAAATCATCATGACATTTCTTGAATTTCATCCTAGGCAATACCTTGTTAATTTTCTCCTTTCCAAGCTTCTCAAGAAGCTAATATTTAGACTTTGAGAACTTAATAGCCTAGAGAAAAAGTAGTAAGAAAGCAAATATTGGAAATACGTAAAGTACTAGATTCATCAAAGTAAAATAGATAGAAGTTGTCAGTGATTATATTTAATTGCTTGTGAAAGTGAAAGTTGCTCAGTTTATCCGACTCTTTGTGACCCTATGGACTATACAGTCCATGGAATTCTCCAGGCCAGAATACTGGAGTGGGTAGCCTTTCCCTTCTCCAGTGGATCTTCCCAACCCAGGGATCAAACCCAGGCCTCCCACATTGCAAGCGGATTCTTTACCAGCTGAGCCACAAGAGAAGCCCAAGAATACTAGGGTGGGTAGCCTATCCCTTCTCCAGCTGATCTTCCCAACCCAGGAATTGAACCGGGGTCTTCTGCATTGCAGGTAGATTCTTTACCAACTGAGCTATCAGGGTCTTTAAGAACAAATTCTGCCATAGAGCCTAGAAGACTATACTCAAGAAGAATCAGTAAAATAAAATGTAAAACAAAAAAGGTAGAACCGTGAACATTATAAATGAGAGTAAGAGAGTTGAGATCAATAAAAAATATGAGTAGAGCACCACAATCATTGTTAAATTTGAGCTTTGACTTTGTTTTAAATTTAATATACCCTCTACCTATGAGCAGCTTTTTCTGCTTAATTCGATAGACATTTTCTACCTCATAAGAGCTTCCCTGGTAGCTCAGTGGTAAAGAATCCACTTATAATGAAGACTACTTGCTTGCAACGTGGGATTCACAGGTTCATGCTCTAGGTTGAGAAGATCCCCTGGAAAAGGAAATGGCAACCCACTCCAGTATTCTTGTCTGGGAAATCCCAAGGACAAAGAAGCCTGAAGGACTACAGTCCATAGGGTCACAAGAGTTGGACATGACTTAGCAACTAAGCAACCACCACTCATAACAGCTTCAATGAATACGATGATACTTACCTAAAGCTCTTCATTTTCGTACATTCTGATAGAATGGGGATATTGTTCCAGAGTGAAATTCATTCAGTTAATTTTATGGCAATCCAAGCAACATGGCCCATTTATACAGCTTTCTAAGAAGTAGCCTTGGAATTTCTGGGGGAAGGAAAGGACTGTTTCTCTCAACAGGGTTCTAGATAAGAGTTGAACCCCAAACATGTGAGCATTGAAAGTGAAAGTGAAAGTGTTAGTCACTCATTGTGTCCAACTCTGTGATCCCATGGACTATAGCCCACGAGGCTTCTCTGTCCATGGAATTCTCCAGGCAAGAATTCTGGAGTGGGTAGCTGTTTCCTTCTCCAGGAGATCTACTCAAAAGAAGGATCAAACCTGGGTCTCTCATATTGCAGGCAGATTCTTTACCATCAAAGCCACCAGGGAAGGCCATGTGAGCTTTAAGTAGGTCCTAAAGAAGAGTCATGCTGACTAGTGACCAAATATGGAACCTATGCCTAGAGTTCAAATAGGGCAGACTTTAAGATTGAGAACCTTTTGTAAGAATTAATGTGCTAACCAAGAATCCCCGCCCCCACTTTTTTTTTTTTCTCCAAAAAAAGAGTACTGGAAAGATAGGACTTTTCACAGGAAACTCTTTTCTCAAGAAAGAGCATGTGAACAAATTGTTGATCAATTCCACATTGTGTCCAAATACTATATGGCAGGATAATGATGATTTTAGCTTGAAGAAGTTTCAAAGCAGACCATAGAATATCAAATAAGATTTAAACCATGAATAACTTCTTAATTTATGACAAGAAAAATGAATAAGAAATTCAAACAAGAGTTAGTGACAATTAAAGGGTTTTCTGTGGCCTAAGTATTACAACATAATTACATGACAGATACAATAAATTAAAATTTAAAAGTTGAAGAAAACATGTAGTACACTTAGTTTGAACACTAGAGTTTATTACAAGTGGAAGAGGCAGAGAATAATGGATATTATCATATGAAAATGAAATATAACACACTTTATGAAAATTAGCACTCCTAGCGTGTCACTGTCAAACACCACCTGCTGGGTAGGTTACACATTGCATAGACAGGTGGTGCTCAGGAGAGGTTCTGGAATTTGCTTATAAGAAATTACCTAAGATTTAAATTGATGGTATTAAATCAGATCATCATAAACCTAGCTCTCCCATTTTTTTTTAAATTTGGCTTGCAGGCCAAATCTTCATATATTTTTGTTTGGCCTCATAATTTTTAAATTGTGTTTCAACATTTCAGAGTCTGGCTTCGCTAGAAAACGTGAGATGCTCTGGCAACACCAAAACCACATTTCCATGTGGCAGCATGTCCCTTTAGCCTGGGCATGCATCTGCCAGTTTGCCACATTTTCTGTTTTGCTTCTTCAGTGGGTTAAACATCTGCTTAGCCTGAGTGAACATCTGGATTAAGACTTTTGGTTCAGATATTCTTCTAGGTGTTTTTCTCAAGAGATTATATCTATATGAATACCAGGGAAATATTCAAATGAAGAGAGTGCTGACTGTGTAGTTTTTGAGTGTGGTGTCTTTCACAATTTCGGTACTCCCCACAAGGGAAGAGGGCATACCCTTTTATTCCGCAGGGCATCTGCAGAACCTGGCACAGTGCCTACCTTGTTTCAAAGGACTCATAAATGTTTCTGTGACTAAAGAGAGTAATGAAATAGGCCACAGATACTAATTTAACATATTTCTCTTTAAAATATTCTTCATCTTAGAAGTTAATTAACTAAAGTTAGAAGCTAATTCTTCATTAGCCATAAAAAAGTAGGCTTTTGTCCATCACTAACCAGATGTTTTAAGAATTAACAGTTGATCTTGTTATACACTGAGCAAATATTCAGTTCTCAAATATCCACATGAAACTGGTAGTTTGAAATGTAAGAAATCAAAATGATGTCATTTCTAGTTTGAGCTCAAATGTAGACTGTGGAAAGAACTGACACGTGGTCATTCTAAAATAAAATAAATGTATTACTGCATTAAATATGAATATATTATTTATAACTTATTTATGTCCAAGGAAAATTTGTTGTCAAAATCCTTGATACAGTGCCAGATACAAAGTGAGAATCCCTCTATTTGTTCAGTGTGCCTGAATCTCACAAAGTTCAAGGAGGAGAAGAAGATTCTCAGAGAGTGAAATTTTGCCAGCAGAGAGTTTTTCAACAAATATAGTGGAGAAGAGGATTTGGGCCAACATGGAAGATTAAAAATAGTGTTGAGATCCATTTGGAAAGCCAAAGTCAAATAAGCCAAAATGGGAGATGGGAGGAGTGCCAGAATGAAGGGTCCAGAAGTCACACGCAGTTAACATGAACTTGTGAAACCAGAAACCTAGGAACCAGAGTGATACAGATGCAACTGACAACAAATGATGAAGTATTTTAAAGTACTATTGACAACAATCTTTTACCTTTCTAGCTTTCTTTTGGGAAATGAATAGATCATGGCACACAGATGGCACAACTAGTTTTGAATGGATAGCAGCAGAAAGACATTTTGGAATAAACAATGACTAACTCTGTGAAGCAGACTCCATGAGTACTTGTCAGAGTAAAACAATTTGAATTGCATTTCAACAGTGAAATGGTCTGGACCTAACAGAAGCATAAGATATTAAGAAGAGGTGGCAAGAATACACAGAAGAACTATACAAAAAAGAGCTTCATGACCNATTTCTCAGGAAGCAGATAAGGTGATCTGGTAGTCCCATCTCTAAGAATTTTCTACAGTTTGTTTTGATCTACACAGTCAAAGGCTTTAGTATAGTCAATGTAGTAGAATTAGATGTTTTTCTGCAATTCCCTTGCATTTTTTAATGATCTAACTAATGTTGGCAATTTGATCTCTGGTTCCTCTGCCTTTTCTAAGTCCAGCTTGTACATCTGAAAGTTCTCAGTTTACATACTGTTGAAGCCTAGCTTGAAGGATTTTTGAACATTACACTGCTAGCATGTGAAATGAGCACAGTTGTGTGGTAGTTTGAATGTTCTTTGACATCGCCCTTCTTTGGGATTGGAATGAAAACTGACCCTTTGCAGTTCTGTGGTCTGCTGACTTTTCCAGATTTGCTGACATATTGAGGGCAGCACTTTTAACAGCATCATCTTTTAGGTTTTGAAATAGCTCAGCTGGAATTCTATCACCTCCACTATCTTTGTTTATAGTAATGCCTAAGGTCCACTGGTCTTTACAATATAGGATGTCTGATTCTAGGTGAATGACCACCATCGTGGTTATCTAGGTCATTAAGACCTTTTTTGTACAGTTCTTCTGTGTATTCGTGCCACCTCTTCTTAATCTCTTCTGCTTTCATTAGATCCTTACCATTTCTGTCCTTTATTGTGCCCATCTTTGCATGAAATGTTCCCGTGATATCTCTAATTTTCTTGAAAAGATCTCTAGTTTTTCCCATTCTATTGTTTTCCTCTATTTCTGTGCATCATTCATTTAAGAAGGCTTTCTTATCTCTGTGCTGTTTTTGGAACTCTGCATTCAGATGGATATTTCTTTTTCTTTTTCCTTTGCCTTTCACTTCTTTCTCAGCTATTTGTAAGGTCTCCTCAGACAACCATTTTGCCTTGTTGCAATACTTTTTGGCAGGGATGATTTGGTCACTTCCTCCTATATAATGTTGTAAACCTCCATCCATAGTTCTTCAAGAACTCTATCAGATCAAATCCCTTTAAATCTATAAGGAATTTGAATTAGGTCATACCTGAATGCATTTGTTAGTCACTCAGTCATGTCCAATTCTTTGTGATCCCATGGACTGAAGCTCACCAGGCTCTTCTGTCCATGAGAATTCTCCAAGTGAGAATACTGGAGTGGATTGCCATGTCCTTCACCAGGGCATCTTCCCAACCCAGGGATCAAACCCAGGTTTCCTGCATTGCAAGAAGATACCTGAATGGCCTAGTGGTTTTTCTCTACTTTCTTCAATTTACGTTTAAATTTTGCAGTAAGGAGTTCATGATCTGAGCCACAGTGAGCTCCTGGTCTTGCTTTTGCTGACTGTATAGAGCTTCTCCATCTTTGGCTGTAAAGAATATAATCAAATCAATATTGACCATCTGGTGAAGTTCATGTATAGAGTCATTTCTTGTGTTGTTGATGGAGGGTGTTTACTATAACCAGTGAGTTCTCTTGGAAAATTTCTGTTAGCCTTTTCCCTGCTTTATTTTGTACTCCAAGACCAAACTTGCCTGTTACTCCAGGTAACTTCTTACTTTTGCATTCCAACCCCTTATGACAAAAAGGACATCTTTTTTTGGTGTTAGTTCTGAAAGGTCTTGTAAGTCTTCACAGAACTGCTCAATTTCAGCTTCTTTGGTGTTGGTGGTTGGGGCACAGTTTTGGATTACTGTGATGTTGAATGGTTTGCCTTAGAAGGGAACTAAGACCATTCTGTCATTTTTGAGATTGCAACCAAGTATTGCATTTCTGACTCTTATTGACTCTGAGGACTACTCCATTTCTTCTAAGGACTTCTTGCCCACAGTAGTAAATATAATGGTCATCTGAATTAAATATGCCTATTCACATCCATTTTAGTTCACTGATTCCTAAAATGTCGCTGTTCACCCTTGCCATTTCCTGTTTGACCACATCTAATTTACCTTGATTCATAGACCTAACATTCCAGGTTTCTATATGATATTGTTCTTTACAGCATTGGACTAAATGCTTTCACCACCAGGTGCATCCACAGCTGTGCATCATTTCCATTTTGGCTCAGCCTCTTCATTCTTTCTGGAGCTATTTCTCTGCCCTTCGCCAGTAGCGTATTGGACACCTACTGGTGTGGAGGGCTCATCTTTAAGTGCCATATCTTTTTGCCTTTTCATACTGTTCATGTGTTTCTCAAAGCAAGAATGCTGAAATGGTTTGACATTCCCTTCTCCCAGGATCTTGTTTTGTCAGAAATCTCCACCATGACCTTAAGTGACCCTGTTCGTCATGGCTCATAGTTTGATCCAGTTACACAAGGCTGTGATCCATATGATCATTTTGTTTAGTTTTCTGTGATTGTGTTTTTCATTCTGTCTGTACTCTGATGGATGAGGATAAGAGGCTTGTGTAAGCTTCCCGATGGGAGGGACCGTCTTATACTAGCAACTTTTCTATAAATTTGTAATTATGGCAGCATTTTGCCAGGTTTTCTGTGAGAACTGAAATTGATGGTAGGCAAAATAGCCTTTCATTCAATGCATTCCATTGAATGTTTATAATTTATAAAAAATGGCCAGACACCCACAAAGTAAAATACACTATCACTAGAGTGGGTCAATTCAAAAGATACAGTAGGTAGTTCAGAAGGAGAAAGTCACTTCTGATGGATAAGATTAAAATGACACTAAGGAGGTATGTTAAAATAGATTGTTGTAAGTAGAAAAAGAAGTTAGGGAATTCCAGAAGACAATAAAGACAGTAGCAGAAGTGTGCCGGTTTTGGTTAGTATTAAAGGATAAAGACTGGTGCAAGCATGAATGTTTCTACAGGGGAAAAGAGAAATATACATTAAAAGTAAATAAACAGAGCTTTAAATGCCAGATTCTGAAGTCTGAATTCCATTTTTTAGGTAAAGAAGAAACAATAAAATTTTATGGGTAAAAGAGCCTCATATTAGAATATTTTTATATAAATTTTAGGAGTCAGATTAGTAAAATAGATTATTGCCAATTTAATTAGATATGACAAAGAAATGAGGTATAGATTTGAAGAGGAGAATTTATAATTCAGCAATTAGATAACCTGAAGACAACTATAAACTCTTTCAATGACTAAATAAAAAATATATTAAAATATCAATTATTTAAATTATAGTTTTTCTGTATATTGGCCAAAAGATAAAATGGGTAAGCGAGAGTTATTAAAAGCATAAAATAATTAAGAATAGCTAATAAATTTTGGGTGGAGATTTATTTAAAAATGTTTTAAAGCTTATGTGAGATTTTTCTGTTTGAAAAAAGAAGAGGACTAAGTGAGAAGATTCTCATTTTTTTAATTCATTTATTCAGTCAACATTTATTGAGTATATGTACCAGTCAATATTCTAGGAATGAGGAGTATATTCAGTAATTCATCAGCATACATCCTGCTTTCATGGAACATAATAAACATAGGAAAATCAGGCAATAACATTTAATATTTTCACACAATAGAAAAAAAAAAACCCATAAATACCAAAAGGGGAATGTTGGAGGCAATATTTTGTGTTAGGTTTTCAAGGAAGGCTTTATTGAGGAAGTGAAATTTAAGTTATCTGAATTGTAAGACTCCCTTCCTTTGAAGGAGTGCTGCAAGCAGAGGAGAGCTGTTAAAATACCCAAAGACAGTCATGTAAGAAGGCAAATATGGCAAAAGCAGGGAGCAAGATAATCAAAGAGTGATGATGGGATGTTGCTGGAGAGGTATGCATGGACCAGATCAAGGATTGTTGGTGCAGTGGAGGGCCATTGGAGATTTTTAGCAGGAGAAAAGAGACTTCATTTTCTTTACATTTTAAAGAGCAAAAGCATGGCAGTACTAACAATTGAGAGGTAATTGAGTAGACCAGACTATAGATAATGGTGGTTTAAACAAGGGTGGCTGAGTGGAGGTGTAAGTGATTGAATTAGATATTTTGGAAGTTGAATTGAAATGATTTTTGAGTAGTGACATGCAAGAAATAAGAGAAAATTCAAAAGTGAAGCTTAGCTTTTCTTTTTGAAAATATTTTTCTTGAGGAATTGGATAGAGAGTGATTACACTAACCAAGAGAGAAGACTGGAAGAGGAGAAGTTATAATCAGTCAGTTCAGTCGCTCAGTCGTGTCCAACTCTTTGCGACCCCAAGAATCACAGCACGCCAGGCCTCCATGTCCATCACCAACTGCCGGAGTTCACTCAGACTCGCGTCCATCGAGTCCGTGATGCCATTCAGCCATCTCATCCTCTGTCGTCCCCTTTTCCTCCTGCCCCCAATCCCTCCCAGCATCAGAGTCTTTTCCAATGAGTCAACTCTTCGCATGAGGTGGCCAAAGTACTGGAGTTTCAGCATCAGCATCATTCCTTCCAAAGAAATCCCAGGGCTAATCTCCTTCAGAATGGACTGGTTGGATCTCCTTGCAGTCCAAGGGACTCTCAAGAGTCTACTCCAACACCACAGTTCAAAAGCATCAATTCTTTGGT
>SJYV01045261.1:46617-56617 GCA_006410875.1 Neotragus pygmaeus
TTTGAGCATTACTTTACTAGCATGTGAGATGAGTGTAATTGTGTGGTAGTTTGAGCATTCTTTGGCATTGCGTTTCTTTGGGATTGGAATGAAAACTGACCTTTTCCAGTCCTGTGGCCACTGCTGAGTTTTCCAAATTTGCTGGCATATATATGTTCCTAAATATAGACTTTTATTTAAAATTAATATGTAATATAAAAGCATTTTAAATGAACAGCAAAGAGATTTTCAACAATAGTTTTGAGTAAATAGGCTACTTGCATTAAAAGTTATATTTTTCAAAAATATGTCAAATTCTTATATTTCATTAAATGTGAAATTATAGTTAGGTAGTATCAAACCAAATATTGTGCAAATATTGATAAAGTCTTGGGTTAGGAAAATGCTTTTTAAACAGATGAGAAATAAAAAGAACCACAAAGAGAAAAGGGACTCAGATTATATAAAAATGGAATAAAAAGATGTGTAAGTGTTAGTCGCTTAGTCATGTCCAACTATTTGCAACTCCATTGACTGTAGCCCTTCAAGCTCCTCTATCCACGTAATTCTCTAGGCAAGAATACTGGAGTAGGTAGCCATTCCTTCTCCAGGGGATCTTCCATATCCAGGGATCAAACCTTGGTCTCCTGCATTGGCAGGCAGATTCTTTACCATTTGAGCCATCAGGGAAGCTCAGGAAAGATACTTTGCAAAAAATATATCAAAGCCTAAGTGTTCTTACTGGTTTATAATACATACGTTAAAATTCTTAAACCAAAATATTTTTAAAAACTGGAGAAAAGTTGGGAACAATTGTCAAAAGAAAATGTGCTCAATAAAAATGAAAAAGTTTGAACTTACTAGTAATTTTTGAAGTAAATTACACACACCACTGGTATACCATTGCTTTATTAGCAGTTAGTTTAAAAGATACTAATATTTTAAATCTCTTCCTTAGTGGAAGGAAAGCATGGCTTGCAATGTAAGAGAATAAATTTGAATGGGTTTGTAAAGCTCCTCTAATGTATTATTATTTGTCATTTATAATAAAAGTGAAATTCTCATTTCTCTATAATTTTTGAGGACTAAGAAGCTCCTCATGAATTAATTTTCCACATAAGTGAAATTGCTTTAAATATTAAAATATACTTTTTCTACAAGTATTTAAATGCAGTTTTTTTTTCTAGTTTCAAAAGTGATACATACCTATTCACAGTATATTCCAATAATTTGGAGGAATAGTAAGTAAACAATGCAAATTTTTAACAATATCATTACTCAGAGAAAACTCCCGTTAACATTGTGCTTAGTATACTTCCAGAAAGCTTGCCCCAAAACTTGCTTTTTAGAAGCAATAGTTTCTTCACTTGAGTTGCAAAGATTAGAACAATAAACTTTATGATTTTTAGTCCTCATCCCAATTCTTTTTCCCCTACCCAATCACACTGTTTAGTAATAACTTATTTTCTACCAGGCATCTTTCCTTTATGAACCTAATTTAAGCTCCTGAACAATGCTGCTGGGTCAATATTATCATTGACATATTAACAGTGGAGAAAACTGAGTCTCAGGATGATAATTATCTTGCATTTCAGTGATATATTTTTCAGGTAGAGTTGAAGGCCAATGTCAGGTCTCAGATTCCACAGCCTTTGCCCTTCTCTCTTTCCTGTGCTGATCTCTCACCTGTGACTAGAGGCACAGCATTTCATACTTACAGTTTAGCATTCAAAATGAAATCAAAGTGAATTGAATGCTATTTATAGCATACTTTAAAAAATACTATGTACCGTGTAGTGTTTTACTCTAAAAGGATACTAAAAAGGGAACAGAGAAAATGAAGAGAGGAGGAAAAAAGGAAAGAAATAGAAATGAATGTCATCTCTATCATATAATTTCTAGAGGAAAGACTTAAATGTGATAAACTAATTAAATTTAGACAAGAAATTGAAATATTGAAGAGTATTTTTAAAGGCAATAGTTCTGATACAATTGTCCTTGTTCATAAACTAATAGGGAGACAAAAATTAAAATTAAAATAGAATCATTTGAATACAGCTTGGTATTGTCAGGATGCTTTCAAGAGAAAGCATCTGGAGTCTCTACCCTTAAAGATATTTGCATAAATAATACACATCTACCTATATTAAACAATTTGAAAGTCAAAGTGAAGTCATTCAGTCGTGTCCGACTCTTTGCGACCCCACGGACTGTAGCCTATCAGGCTCCTCCATCCATGGGATTTTCCAGGCAAGAGTACTGGAGTGGATTGCCATTTCCTTCTCCAGGGGATCTTCCTGACCCAGAGATCGAACCCGCGTCTCCCACATTGCAGGCAGACACTTTACCGTCTGAGCCACCAGGGAAGCTATTAAACAGTTTACTACCTATATTAAATAGTTTTCACAAATTTATGCTGAAGTCAGCATTATATTTCATCAATTAACTAGTCCAGTAAACAAATATTTATTGAGGACCTAGTGTGTACCTGGCACTATGTATGCTGGTGGGAACACACTGACTCAGACTGCATAATTTGTTAGAATGTATTGAAGTCTAATGCCGTTACAAAATCCCTGCAACATGTGTTGCAGGAAAATGGTATCACTCAGACTTGCAGAGTATGTTCCCCAAATCCTATTCTCTATGAGATTTCATAGTCATTTAATGAGAAAGGGGCATCACTGTCCTTTATAGGTCTTACAATATTTTATGAGTTAACATCTTGTTGCATCTACAAGAGACCCAAATATTTTTTACCATGGAACCTACTCATTGAATACAATCTGGGAATTGTTACAAGAGTGGAGTTTACCCTTACCCTTATTTGTTTTTTACATCTTTATTTACTTAGCAACCTTTAATTTTACATTGGAGTATAGTTTATTATCTATGTTGTAATAGTTTCAGAGATACAGCGAAGTCATTCAGTTATACATATACATGTATCCTTTTTCAAATTATTTTCCTATTTAGATTGTTATGTAATATTGAACAGAATTCTCTGTGTTATACAGTAGATCCTGTTTGGTAATCCATTTTAAATATATCAGGTTTTCTTTTTTCTTTGTATTTTTAATTTTAACAATTGATTATATGGCCTAAATGAAGCACAAATATAAATCCCTAGAAAATACTGATAAAATATTCCTACATGCATGCATGCCAAGTCACTTCAGTTGTGTCTGACTCTTAGTGATCCCGTGGACTGTAGTCTGCCAGGCTCCTCTGTCCATGGGATTCTCTAGGCAAGAATACTGGAGTGAGTTGCCATGCCCTCCTCCAGGGGATCTTCCCAACCCAGGGATTGAACCCGAATCTCTTATGTCTCCTGCACTGGCAGGTATGTTCTTTACCATTACTGTCACCTGNAGGCAAGAATACTGGAGTGAGTTGCCATGCCCTCCTCCAGGGGATCTTCCCAACCCAGGGATTGAACCCGAATCTCTTATGTCTCCTGCACTGGCAGGTATGTTCTTTACCATTACTGTCACCTGGGAAGCCCCAAATATCCCTAAGTGACAGGGAAATTATCTCCCTTTAATGAAAAAGCCTGATAGAAGAGAGCCCTCTCTAGAGTCTCATTTTACAGTCAGTTCATTCAGCAGTTATAACAGAATACTGTAAGCTGGGTGGCTTATAAACGATAGAAATGTAGATCAAGGCACTGACATATCGGTTATCTGCTGAGATCTTACTTCCTCAATGTTGCCCATTTTCTCCCTGTAACCTCACATGGCTGAAGGGTTGAAGGAACTGTCTGAGCCCTTGTTTATAAGGGCACTAATCCCATTATGACAGCTCCACCTCCATGGGCTAATCCCCCAAAGGCCACATTTCTAAGTACTATCACATTGGGGGTTAGGATTTCAATTTATGAAACTCCCCCTTCCCTCCCCCCAGCCTTGGGGATCAGATACAATCAGACTATAATGGCAACCATACGTGCAAAAAGTAACCAGAAAAATAAATGATAAGATTTGAAGTTTGTAGGGAAATTCCCCTGGGACCAGAATACTTCTTACTGATATTGTTTAGGAATCAACAACATCTGTGAGTAAAGGACCCTTTTTCCTTTGCCCTCCTGTAAAATGTGGACAGTCATTGAGCTTGAAGGACCATGTATATTCATTGTACTGTATTTAGCTTTACGCATGGAGGAGCCATTCATAAAAAAAGGAGATATACTAGAGGTGAGGGGTGACATTGAGTTGAGTAGAGGAAAAGGAGAAATGAATGGAGAGAATGGTGCCAATAATTATTCCTTTACAAAGTGTGTCAAGATTTAGTGAAGTTTTCCTAGAGAAACGCCACTATTTGGCAAATGTAAATGAAAACTTGGAAATAAGATTCAAGCAAGGAAAAATTGTATGTTTTTAGTAAATAAAAATTCCAAGTCAAAAGTTAATAAACTAAGGGAAAATGTTTTACTTTTTTAAAAGTATGTGAAATAATTATCGTGCAGTAAATTCTAATTGGCTGCATAGCACTTTATTGAGTATTATCAGATCTTGGTTTTTGCAGAAGAAATTTTTCATTTATATATGAAGGAGTAAAATTCTATAAACAAACCTATTCATCTGAAGGTTTGTGTATGTTTTTATTGTGTGCAGCAGTGTTTTCTTAGAAATGAAGTATGTCAGTTGTTTCAGTGAAGAAGAGGAATATACACTTAAGAAACAAAATAATCTTTTTAAAATTAAGGTTTTATCTGTTGTATAAGAGGTAAACTATTCTGAAGTGTAGTTGTCTGTTTAACTTTATATATTCTTTGATTTCTGTAGTTTAGCTAATTCAAATAAAATTTGTGAAGTTAAGCACTTTCAAGAAAAGGCATAGGAGAACCTAATTTAACCTGGAGTGTCTCTTTTATTCTTCTGTTTGACAGANGTCTGTTTAACTTTATATATTCTTTGATTTCTGTAGTTTAGCTAATTCAAATAAAATTTGTGAAGTTAAGCACTTTCAAGAAAAGGCATAGGAGAACCTAATTTAACCTGGAGTGTCTCTTTTATTCTTCTGTTATTCATTTGAAGTGCCCTATCAGCTTGAACTGACCAACTTCAGTCATTTTTACCCTTTTATTTTTTTTCTCTAATGTAAACTGAAATTCCCTGCTGTTCGTGGTATTTTAGTGTTTAGCATCATTTAATGAGCAGGTATCATTAAACTTAAAAGATCCTTTTCTGTGTCTCTCTGATTAGTTAGTGAAGGAACCAAAGAATTTCTCTTAATATATTTTGATGTTGACCCATTTTACATTGAATTGCATTTTGATGAAGTAGAAAATAATCATTTTGGTTAAAGTAGGGTGGAATCTGTCAAGTGAATATGTAGTCTACGATGAAGTTGTAGAATATAAACTGCTTACAAGTGTTGTGATATATTTTCCCTTGTAAGTTTATGTGTTTGGCTTCTAAATAATTTATTATACTTTTACTTTGATTCTTTTCCTTAAAAAAGTTATATAGATAATTAAACATGAATGCTTTAATATCAAGGTCCCTGTAAGTCTTTTACAAAAGCTGTAGGTTAGTGAATCTATAATATCAGAAATTGAAAGTCTTTAATATTAAACTCATTTAATCAGTTTCACAATACACTTAATTCGTTTCCTTTAAATTAAAAGAAATAAACTTAAGTAGTAAAGAAATAGTATTCATTACTTCCACACTTCTTCTATTTGATGTTTGTATATATTATACCTGACATTGCTGATATTTTATTGTAAGTTCTAATTTTGTTTATAGGAAGAAAAGAGTATCTGTGAGGTAAATAGCATGGAAACAAAATAGAGATTAAAATGCAAGCATGGGTCAGATAATATGTAATAAGTTACAGATGTCATTGTACGACAGGTAAAAGATGTAATAGTGCTGCCTATTGGTGAGAAGTAGTGTTTAAAGGGTAAGTGAAAATAGGTATAGTTAACCAAATTGTAAGCGATTTACCTAGGTTTATTATTGCTTATAACTATGATCCAAAACATTCATTTCATTCGTAGTAGCACAGTTTCTATGAGAGTAAAATTCCTTGTATGAGGCTTCTTTTTTTATATATTTGAAGAATGTATTTAAATAGTGTACTTGCTGCCTTGCTGTCTCTATAATCGTATGATGCCTATACAGTTTGTCATGTGCCCTTTTTTCAGAAACTTGACTTTAAAATTTTTTCATAATTAGCATTTTCAAGGTATGGTTAGTTGAAAAATTAGACCTTGCAAGTTAAAGATAATTATAAATTTTAGTAAAATACAGCTGAATATTTAGATAGTCCAAGGAGATTATGTGTTCACAGGAAGAAGTGTGATTTATATATGTAGCAATCAACTCATAAGTCTAATTAGAAAAATTAAAATTAGACTGCTTCTAAGTTTTAACAAATTAAAAATTGAATGTACATATATGTAGGGTTTATTTTTTCTATCTTCCTCCTAAAATAAGTTCAGAATTTTCTATATTGAAAAATAAGTGTTTCTGGTAAGATTACTTTAGCATATATTTTAATTTATTTTCCAGTGTACTAATTTCATTTATTTTCTGAAAAACATATCAAAGTTACTTTTAACATTAATTCAACTGTAGGTGAAGTTTTAAATTTATGACACTGGCTAGTTTAATATTTGCTGTGCAGTGTTTATATGGGCATGACATGATAGATAGACTTAATTCAATGGGGTGATTTCACTATTCTGAATTTAAACCATATTGTACATATTTTAGCTTTATTTTCAGGTATGTGTTATATAAGCCTTTTAAAAATTCCATACACCATAAAAAATAGTTGCTACACAATGAGGAAACTGTTTTTTTTTTTTTTAATGTATTACTGTCTCACTTATATAATGCCATTTCCATTCTGAAAAAGAATTGAGTCAAAAGTAAATTAAAGAAAAAGAGACAAGAAAAAGTAGTTTTCAAAACCCAGAACTTGTTTTTACTTTCTAGAGGGAGGAAAAATATACTCCATATTATCTCTTTCAAGGCATAAATATATTCCTTTTAAGTTTCATTCTTTCTTCTTTTTTTCTCCCTCATTCTCTTCCTCTCCCCTTTTTTTCTCTCCCCTGTCTAGGCCTCTATCTTTAACTCTATCTGTAGGGTGTCTTTTCCTGGGTTAATTTGCATGAATATTACCATGATATTCTGGCCAAGTAAAATTGGAAACATTTACATATCATTTTTCAGAATTTTTATTTCTTGTTTTATTAACTTGTACAGAGAGAACAAGGAAGAGAAAAATAAAGGAAGTGCAGGGAAAAAATGAGAAAATTAGGAAAGAGAATAAGAGAAAAGATAAAGCTGATAGCATGTGAAGTGGAAATAAATCAGATTACATTGTATGCAAATTTTGTGTATCAAAGGGAGATAAAGTGTGAAAACTGTCTAAATGTGTAAGAAATTGATATTTACATTCTTGAAATAGTTTTCACAATCTACAAAATAAATTGATAAATAGTAAAATATTCCTGGAAAGTTTAGTGCTGTCTGAAAGATAAATAATCGGAATTACAATTTAATTTGCTTTAGTAATAGAATGATTAAGGACCAGACCACCATGAAGGTATTTTAGTAGCACAGAAAATAGTAATGCAATTCCTAAACTGAAATAAAACAAATCGTTTTCCTGGGTGAAAGTTTCTTCCAGTTTTATAAAGTAAGCAACAGTGACAAAACTGGGTGCCAGCAGAAGTCTGCACTGTACGCAATCCTCCGAGGTTCTTCACCTAAAAGTGCTGGAAAGAGTTTCCAATAAAGGAATAAGGATGCTTTACAGTGAGAAGTGCTGAATTGCAAATATTTCATAGTTCTTTTTTTAACAATTTGAATAACCATATGTTAATACTTTCCCCTCAGCATCCAACAAGAAAAAAATAATTATATTTATGCACAGTGTTTTTCTAAAATATAAATTCTTCTATATTTTATTTCCATGAGAATGTTTACACTGTTTATTTTTTGACTTTTGTATTTATTTATGATAGTTTGTAAAATATATCATGCATGTTTAGAGATTTATAATTTTATATTGAAAATCCTTAATATCTGGCAAAAATAGGGGGTCCCTTAAGACAACACTGTAACATCATTCACTAAAAACATATTTTATTTATTCTCTTGTATCTTACTTCATTTTCATTACAAACATAGCTTTCCCATGCACTATTTTAATTCTAACATATTTTAAAATGTGCTTAAGAAAATATACAGAATTGTTTTAATTTTCAATTTTGATAGCACTATTTTTCTGTTTTATACATTATAAAAATATAAAGCTGAATTTTCACTAATGTTTTATTTTGAAATTAAACCATCATAATGTGATTGAAATGCTTTATCTGCATACTTGTTTTATTTATGAATTTTGGCATTTACATTTGACATCAAATTACTTTTATTTTTCCTTTTTTTCATCATAAAAAAGGAATCAGAAACATAATAAATGTGTCATAACATAATTTGATTAGGAAGTTGGGATAATGCAATTTAAATTAAAAATTTTAACCCTTATTTTCTGTCCTTGATTATTTCTAGTCCAAATTTATGTAACACATAAATGCTATAATTTTTGAAAATCTTGAAGTGTAAAGCCCACCAGTCTTCTAATGTATATCTTGCAAATAACAACTGTGTTCAAGTCCATGACCTCACACTAAGTAATATAATGAAGGTGTGTCTTATTTTTTCACATCAATAGTGATCCTATATTTCAGGAAAAGTACTGTTAATTACAAATCCAAAGTGACAAAATGAAAGCAAACCTTCATTTTGCATGGCCTACTTTAATACTTATTACTTTGTCATTAACATATTGGTACCCTTTGGTTTTTCTTTTGCTGTAATCCTATAGTGTTCTGTGTTTTCTTATTAATGAAACAATCCTTTAAATGTAAAATTGAGCTATTTGTTTAGTTAGAGGAAAGTTAACTATTATTTGCTTAATTACCATTGATGTAGTACTTTAGGTACCTTGTACTGGAAAACTTTGACCATTAATTTAGATTTGGGCCAATACTTCTTAGACTTTTCTTGGGAAATAATATTACTTTAAATGGATCTTAATAGTGTTTAAAAGTTGTTTAATAAACTACAGATTTTCACTAGATATCTATATTGCTCTCTGGATTTTGTCCTTAATACAAACTGGATCCTTCCTCTTTACACACTATGTGATATTATCTCTTACTTAACTCAGATTCAGGGATGGAGTAGATACAATGCTAAGGAAGCTCACAAGGAAGACTTTCGATAGACATTTTACAATCTCATTTTTGTGTGAAAATCTTCCTGCATTGTCATAAAACAAAAATAGTTCCATCTCATCTTTAAAGATGTGTTTTTAAAAGTGAGTTACTTTCAGTAAATAAACCCAGTAGATTTTTATTTTTATTCCATTTTTTATATGAGTATTTTAACTGAAAACTCTTCGATTTTCCAATACTAATTGTTAACTGTCTGTGTCATCCTGTCAAGTTACTTCATTTTCCTCTGCCTTACTTTCCCCTACTGTAAAACAGGAAAAATAGTACTATAGTACTTGCATCATAGAATTATTATAAGGATTGCTTTCTAAGTGATTTTTTCATTCTCCACTTTCCACTTCTTTGTAATTTTCTTTTATATAAGGTTAACTTTACCCAAAACATCTCTAATCTTACTGGTTTCCAACTTTGATAACAATTCTGTTACTCCCTATCACTTGTGGGCTACAGTTCAGAGGCCTCCTTCTGACAATAAAGTTCTACCAGTATCAAATCTAACTTACCCTTACATCAATATATTCCACTACTCACAAATTTATTGAATATTCTTCAATTAATCTGAACCATATGTCTAATTGAAGGTATAGTTCGTCATTACGTTTTTAGTTTCTTTGTGTGGAGCATTCTTCAGAACTTTTCTTTTACAAAAGTCCTGCTTATTCATTTGAGGGGCCAGTTCCAATCCTAAGATATCCTCCATATAGACTTCCTTGATCTCTCACAATAATCTTTCTGAGTTCAGAACTCACATCTCATGGC
>SJYV01045261.1:66617-71617 GCA_006410875.1 Neotragus pygmaeus
TATAATTGGAGATTACTTGCTGTTTAGATCAGCCCATGGTATGAGGATGATTCATGCTAACATTATTGGGAGCTAATTATAAAAATGTTCATTCTAATGTCTAAAATAAACTTGAATCTCAAGAATAAGGTAGAAACCAGTCACAAAACAATGCCATCAAATAAATCTTATGATAGGTCTCACACACATGCACGCACACACGTGCACACACACACACACACTCACATGCACACACACTCCCAGTCACAGACACCAGAAAGGAGGACAAAAGCAGTTTCCTGACCAGATCTTAAAACTCTGTCCAACACAGTCATGCAGTTACCTTAAATTCTGGCCTTATCATTGCATCCACCTGCTAGGCTCATGTTGGACTTTTGCACTAAGTTGAGACTGATGGAAGAAATGACTCAAAGTGTACCGCCTATGCTGTGGGTCTTCCAATGGGAAGGCAAGAGGTGGGTCTGGTGAGGAGCAGTATTAAAGGGACATTTGGCACCCAAAAGATAGCCTGGAAGTAAAAAGTGCTGAGAGGGCAAGAGAATGAGGATCCGTGGGAGAGCTGCATTATGCTCAGGAAAAACAGCAAGGGATCCCAGGGAGTTGCTGTGGGCGGGAGACTGAAGATTGAAGTAAAGTAAGCTTGAGGGTTAAGGAAAGATATGTGGCAGGAAAGGTGAAAATGCCATCACAAGAGAAGTACATACTCAGAGCTCTCATTAGCCAGGGGATCAGTGAAGGCTATTGCAAGTAGTCCAGCCTTTGGGAATTTGACTGTAAGTGGACCCACTGCATGGAAGCTTGCAAGCTTGCACAACTCAATCACTAAGCTTTTTAAATAAAAAAAGAGGGAGGTTTTGCCTGCTAGGCAGGTCTTTCTGTGTTCTTGGAGATCTAATTATTTCTTATTGCTTTAACACTTTTTACTATTAAATTCTCTATTTCTTATACTAAAATATTCCTGGTCTCAAGAATTTGAAGCTACTTTTTTCTTTAGGCAAGGACAAAAAAAATTGTGACAGAATATACCTGCTTATCAGGTGTCTTGTAAACTGTAAGCAGTATTTATTTTTGTATTAGTACCTCACTAACATTCTTTAGTTTTTAAGTCCTACTCTCACATATGTAAGATAGAGAGATAGATAGTTGAATACATTGCAAAAAATATTACATTAGGTTTTATAAAATGAAGGCCAACTAACTTTGTCAGGGGTTGTAGAATAACAGAATGAAATGAACTTTCCCAAAGCTTTCTTTCTCCTTTGTTTTAAAAAAATAAATACGTATGCTGGAAAGGACTGATTTAAACATTGAAATAATTGTTATGAATTAAACTAGCATTAAAATGCATAGACTTTAATGGAAAACATTATTTAGCATGCACTTTGAAAAGTAAAACTTTGTATACATTTTCACCTGTTTGAGAACTAGATGCTACATATGGTAATTATAAGAATGTGTGAGAGTTAAATGACTTAATATAAACCTTAATGTACAAATGGAATTTTGAAACATATATGGAAATAATTAGTTCACCAAAATCATCAGTATTATCAAATACCTTCCAGTTATATCTGTGGATGGGGATTATTGAACTATAAGATGCAGAAGCATAATGTTGCAGTAAAATATATCTGAATAGCTCCCATTCTTTCAAATTTACTGCTATACTATATTTAAATGAAATAGCACAGAGATAAAGCAATTTTAGCATTTTATGCTATTTTCATAGTGAAATATTTGTGTTGTGTTGCTTGTGTTTTAAATCTTATTTTAATTATAGTCCTGGAGCAAAACATAACATACTAAGTTGCTGAATTAATTAATAGCTGATTGAAGTGAAAAGTAAGATTTTTATTTGTTTTACTCATGTGTTTCCAAGATGTTTGTCATTCTTGAAGATTTTATTCTGTTTGCTAAAGATAGTCATGATCAATATTTAAAAAAAAAAGAATACCATGTTGAAATGCCCTACAACTTTGGATGTTTGGCATACTAACCTTTTTGAATGAAAATTTGAATTTTTACTAATTAAATTTTTTTTCCCAGAAAGGTAACCTTAATTTGTGCATAATATTTTAGGCATGTTGTTTAAACAAGTGAAAAGCAGTGGCAAATACTTTATACCCAACTTAATTTTCATTTACTTAAGGTTGTATCATTATTATAATAAAGATAGTATCACTCATTATAACACCAGATATCCTTCTCCAAATCATGTTTTAAAGGACACCCTCTTTCAGTTTTTCAAAACTAAAAATATTCATGTACTTGTTCAATTTTCGTTCTTACACATTCAACTATGTCCTTCATATTTGGCATTTTGATTTATTAGGCAATCTTAGCATTAAAGACTTTTAGCAAAGCAGTGCTAGATTTCAAATGCATTGTGCATAGTATCTATGATGAATTAATTCCAGCAGGGCAATAAAGTTATCATTACTTAAATACTAGTTTCTTTCAGAAGTTTTACATCTTAGTCAAGCTTTCAAAATCAGTATTTAGCTCATATTTCGAGGTGAATGTATGTGATTTCTTGTTACATATGTATATTTTCCCCATGCTTAACACTTCCTTGTGTGAATCCTCATAAAAATATTTAGTAATATTTAATATTGATAACTTAAAATGATGGATAATTATTTAAGAATATATGATTACTCTTTAACCTTATGGTTCACTCTGTTAAATGCCATATTCAGAATATTTAGGATTTAATGCATTTATTTGGCTAAATAAATTATACACTGAAAGAAACCAGAGAGTGGACATAAAATGTCTTTTATTGTCACGGTAAATAATTTTGTTTAAGAAAAGTTCATAGAAAGAAATAGTTATTTTTTTTAATAGGTACTGTTGTTTATTCTTAGTTTTTTAGGAAGTCATTTTTTTTTTCATCCATTTGTTTTGATTAAATGATAAGATGCCAAAAAAAAAAAAAACAGGTTGAATAATGAGGCACCATGATTATAAGATGGAGTATCGGTGTATGTAAATAGGTAAATGTGTGGGAAGTAGAGGTTATTTTTCCTTTCTTACCATCCTTGACATGTACAGTTAGATCTGCCTATTATCTATCTATCTATATCCACTCATACATGCACATACATATAAATACACACAAAAGGTCATGAAAGAGAAGAAAGGGGAGAGACATAGGGCAGAGGAGAAAAGGGGAGAGGAAAGATGATACAGAAGATCAGAGGGAAAAGGTTGAGTGAGCAACGAGGACCAATAGTGTCCCTGGTGGTGGTTGAGATAATACAGCTAACTGTACTTGCCCAGGTCAAGTTTCAAACTTCTCAACATTTTAGTGAATATGAAATAGGATACAAGCAGGTTTCTGTTATCGCTCTGGCAAATGTCTATCTCACATGTTTATACCAATGAAACCTATAACTCTAAGAGGTAAAAATAAAACCAAGTCTAGCATTCAGTACTACCCTATCATAAAGTAAGGAGGTCTAATTGAGCTATGTCTTTATATCCTGCTATTTGTACAAATAAAAGACTACATCTTGATGCAAAATAAACACAAAAGCACTGTTGTGACTATAACAGGGAGTCATATACTAATTTATATAATAAGTGGTTGTGCACGCTTTATTCAAGATTATGGCTGCAAGAAATGGCATGAATTGCTGGGTGTGTTTAATGCTGGATTATAGCAATTTGAAACATGTCAAACACATGGCTAATGCCTCATGCTTCACTCATTCTTGCGTAAACCTGCATAGCCACCATCCATTATACCCTTGGTAACAACACAATTCTGCAAGTAAATATTGTTACACTAAGTAACCTTTCAATTCAAGTTGTTTAGGAAGAGAAAATGCAATCTTGTGCAGTCAGTTCCAGTGTCAGTTTAATGTTTCAAAAGGGAAGTGGTGTAGAGAATAAGTATCTGTACAGTGACTTGCTTAAAAAAATAAGAAAAGGGAAAGAAAGGAAAACTTAATGCAGGGGAGAAAAGTAGAACTGTATCATTTGAGTGCAAGGTCGGAAGAGTTATTTTCTGTTGTGGCAAAAAGTTGTGCCTGATGAAAGATTTAAAGGTTTAGCTAACAGTTCAGACAAACATTAAAACAGCAGCTACCAACTCACCTTTCCCTTTAATGATCTGAGAATTATTTTCACTGATTTTTGTAAAATGTTTGTGGTAGGATTGAGAAGAATGAATAATTTAGTTTGGTATGTTTGGGATCACAAGCATATTCATTTTGAAAGAATACACTGAATTTGTAATTATTTAAAATATACTATGAAAGGTAAACATCACCTCACCATTGTGCTGAAAATATTTCCTCTAGTGGAAAATAGGTGTAGAGATGTCACTAGGAGAAACTTAGCAAATATTGGAAAGCATCTTCATTTTACTTAAAGACACTTCTCCTTTATAGTGGGCATCCCCTAAACTTTCTTCTTTAGGTCAAATTACATAATGTTCATCTAATTGCACAGTTACTTACTCTTCTTTTTGCATATTAATCTTGGGTTAGCTTCTGTTTTGTAGAAAAAAAAGTACTATCGCTATTATTGTTTTGCTTAAGCATGATTTTACTAACACTTAGATGACTGAACTTAAAATGTAAATCACATTTATACTCTGGGGCTTTATAAAGTCTAAGATTCCACAAGGGATAATAAAATCCTCTGGTTAATAGAAATTGAAAGTTATGTAGGTCTTTCTTCATAATTGTAATAAAAATTTAGAAACACTGTCTGCTTGTTGGTTATTCTTAATTATTTGATGGCTTTGATTATAACACAGTAATACATGCAGAATTCTTTAATTCATTCTATTGGTCCTGACATTAACTACCCAAAGATGAGTATTAAATACTGTACCTGTCTGCTACATTTGAGCATACAGTTGTTTTAAGTTTTATATCCTTGTGTTGCAGAGTCTACCTAAAGAAAATAAGTATTTCAAATAGATTTAGATGATAAGGTAGAAACATACACATACATATACACTCCAGATGTATTATCGAAAGTAAAAT
>SJYV01045261.1:81617-99153 GCA_006410875.1 Neotragus pygmaeus
TTATCTGGGTTTACATAATGTTTGACCCCTTCTAGCTTCAGATTATGTTTTGGCTCTCATTTTTATTCGACCACACAATTTTGGTATATTACTGACCCAACCCCTTTCAATATATATGTGGGAAGTTAAGGTGCAGAAATTTGTTTCATATGCCATGTGGATACTTAATAGTAAATTTAACATTCTTAAGAGAAAATAAAATATGAAAAAATAAGGAACAGATATATAAATGCAACCACTGAAAGAACTAATAGTCATTCATTTAGTACGTTGTTTTAACTATTATGTGAAATATATGTGAGTATGCTATAAATAATACAAAAATACACCAAAATCAAACATATATACTAGTTTCTAGTTTGAAATTGTCTGATGAATGCTTAAAATGACAGTTTATAAAAGAAGTGCCCAAACATACTCCCTGATTTTGAGGGTGTGATGCACTTCACAATTTAACCAGCAACTGCATTGAAGAGGGTCCTGTGGGGCTGTATCAAGTTTCCTGTTGATTTAATGATGCTTATATATTACTGGCTTTTTTCATTTTATGTGGTGATCCTCACATGACGACATCTTTACTATGTATTTTTTAAATGCACACATTCTTATTTATACATTTATGTGATTGAAGATAAGCAGTAGCAAAAATAAATTACTGTTCAAGATCATTACAGGTAACTTCATAAACAACAATTAAAGTGTGTTTTTTTAGTATTTTTTTTCAGCTCATACTAAAACCTAAGTAATGTAGGATAATTGCCTTTATGTACTATATTAGAAAAAAAAACAATGCAAAAGCAAGATACCATGTGAAATGCTTCATGATAGATTTAGGTGATGATTACCATTAGGAAAAAATGATTATAATATGGTTTTCTAATTTTTCAAAAATATATTTTCCCACTTATTAAATTATGTGCTGATAATAGAAATTTTAATCAATAAAATTTCACATGCATATTGTACCTGATTTAATCAGCACTTCCAAATCATTCTATGTGATTTTAGCACTAAATCTGTATTTTTTCCTACTTTGAATTATTTGTGTAGAGAGAGATGAAAGGTTTTAATAAAGACAATTTATGGTAAAATTTGATCAGATATAGTTTTATTAAGTAATTTTTCTTATAGTGGAGCAGTCTGTTTTGTTAAGGAAAAAATAAAGCATGTAAAAAACAGCTTCTCGATAAATAAGCCCTATTTAACTGATATTTTCAAATTTTAATGCCTTCCACAAGTATATATTTGCTGTCCCACAGATTCTGTAAAAAGTTTCTGGAATGGTTTTCTGATGTATGTGCTCAATTATTAGAAATTAAGTATAACATTATTATTAATAAAACACAGAGGTCATTATTTTCAATTAACATGTAACCCTTTGAAGACAAAGCTTTCTGCTACCCTTTGAAATTTTTCATGGCCCATGAACAGTTCACTCCCTCTCCTCATTACAGTGTCCAAAATGTCTCACCTCAGATACAAACAGCTCCACTCTATAACTGAATAAGTACTCCCTTAATGTTCTCCTCACTGAAATTGCCTTTAAGTTGAGCTCTGTATACAGAATTCCAAGATCTGTATCTATTCATTCACTAGTTTTGATAAATAAGAACCAGCTTCTTTTCACTAATTGTTGAAACAGCTGATGAAAATATTTCCTAGCTTTCGGTATAGAAGACATTCATGCTGTGACAGTAGATGCGCCGTGAGGGCTCAGAGAAGAGGAGGGAGTGATTCAGCCAGCCTGGCTGGTCAAGGAAGATTTTAGGAAGGGCATTTTAATTGGGTCATGGAGATAAAGGGGGGATCAATGGGCAGAGGAAAGGGAGGAGGAATTCTGTGTAGAAGGAAACAGGTACACAAAGACAGGAAGCTGTGAAAAAGCACAGAATATTGGGGGCCATTCAGTATTTTGACTTAAATGACCATACCTCATGTAAAGAGTAGATAGGCAAGATCTAATTCTGGAGGACCTTGTTCATTATACCCAGAAGTCGTGACTTTTATTCTTAGGTGTTAAACAGCCATTGAAGATTTTTTCAGTTATAAACTGAAAAAATGGCAGATGTATATTTTAGAAAGACAACTTTGTCACAGTGTGGCCTAGGTACAGGCAGTGCAAAAGAAGAAAAGGAAACAAATTTAAAAAGCAGAGTCAATAATACTTCAATTGGATATGAGCTGTGAAGTGCTGGGAAGAATTTAAAAAATAACTTGGGTTTTGAAAAATGAGAATTAAACTACTTGAGTTCAGTATTGATTAATAGCTAGGAGGTCTTGGGCTAATCACTTAACCTAAGATTCATTTTTTTTTATGAACTAGAAAGAAAAAGTAACTAATAGCATTATTTTAGGAGTTAATAAAATTATGCTTATAAAATGTTTAGCACATTAATTTATTCAAAAAATATTTATTGAGTGCCTGCTATGTACTAGGAACTTTGCTAGTAGATAAAATATCCAGCAGAAACTGATATCAGATACTTACCTTTATGAAACTCACTATCTAGGTGGATATAGACATCAATTTAATAATCATATACATAAATGTAAAATTGTGACTGTGACATTCAAAGGAGATATGAAAGTTTCTTTGAGAGCATAAAATAGAGACAGCAATGGCAGTAAGGTGCTCAACAAAGACTTGAGGATTTGAGTGATTAGAAGTTAATCGGATAAAAAATAGGAGTGAAGGAGGGTATTTTTGTACTAAATCAAATAACAAATATATACACAAATAATAGTTATTAGCAAATACAGATGCATTGTTTCTGACTAGCTTTAGCTTATTTTATTTCCTATACCCTTGTAGCACGAATTGATACATTAGTAGGGTAACATCTACAAATGGTCCTTATGTTTTGACTGATAGTTGGAAGAAAACTGGTTTTATGAAAACATACTTATTCATTACTCACGTTGTAGTGCTATGCAGTGTCTTTAATTTATTGACCATTTTGATTGATCATTTATCTCATATAATATTCACTGCTCATGGGCAAAGGTATCTTATTGTGGTCACTTTTCAGTGTTTATTGATACATATTGCATCGTTATTAGAAGTGGAGTGTGTGTGATTCTGAGTGTCTCTTTGTTTTCATCCATGTTTCCTAAATCCTGTGTTATTATGAGATGCAGAATATGGCATTAAAATATACCTTTGAATCTTCTTAAAATATTTATATTATCGGGGCAGCAAGTTTTGCCATAGTTCACCCACTGTGTGTGCTTGAATTGACTTAGATGACCATTACATTTTTTAATAGTTTATTATTATTTTGGAAACATTACTTTTCCTCCTTGTAAGGAAATCATATCTGGCAACAGCCAGGTGCAGTTCTTTTATGAAGTCTTCCAACCAGACATCTTGTATAATATGAGGATAAAGATAGACCCTACTTTACAGGACTATTGTAAGGATTCAGTGACTTTAATAGATTAAAAGAGTGTCATATATGGTGGCGGTGTTTAGTCACTAAGTCATGTCTGAGTCTTTGCAACCCCACGGACTCTACTCTCCAGTCTCCTTTATTCATGGGATTTTCCAAGTAAGAATACTGGACTGGGTTGCAATTTCCTTCTCGAGGGGATCTTCCCAACCCAGGAAATCTGGCATCTCTTGTGTCTCCTACATTGGCAGGCAGATTCTTTACCCCTGAGTCAAGTGTTCAATAAAAATTAGCTGTTAGAATTACAGGTCATTTATGGGTCAATTACAGTTAACCCTTGAACAACACACAGGTAATCCACCTGTAACTTGTAGTCAGCCCTCCATCCCTGCAGTAGCTCCAAATCACGGGATTCAACCAACCATGTATTGTGCAGTATTGTAATATTTACTATCGGCACATATCTGTCTATGAATGGACCTGCATAGTTGAAAACCATGTTGTTGAATGGTCAACTGTATCTTCATATAACAAAAGACTTTTCTTTTATAGAATCCTTACATTGTCAAGTATGCAAGTACCCTGATCAAACTGCTCGAAGAGCAATAGTTCCCTTAACACGTCACTCTATGTCCAGGTCTGCTCTGGTAGAGCCTCTGCTATGCTATATACTGTAGACCTGCTCAGTTCAATTAGTAGTTGGCTCAGTTCATTGGCTGTAGACCTGCTCAGTCAATGACCAATCATAGACTGTTACTGAGGACCTAAAAGTGGCTATTCTGAAATCACATGCGCTATAGATGTAAAATACACACTGGATTTAGAAGACTTATTACAAAAGGAAGAATGCAAAATATCTCACTAAGAATTTTAGTACTGACCACATGCTAAAATGATAATATTTTGGAATTATTGGGTTAAAATAAATAAAATATATTATTAAAATAAATTTCACATTTAAAAATCCTTTTGACATGACTATAACTGCATTTAGAATTGCATATGTGGTTCACATTATATTCACATTGTATTTCTACTTGACATCACTAGTTTGAAGGTCTTGGAACGTGGCTTCATTTGGGCCTGGAATCAATTCTCTTACTCTAGTTACGTATGGCTCTACCAGAAATCTTATGTGCAACCATAAGCTAAGCCTCTGAAATGGCCCCAACTCAAATGTGTTTTGTTGAGTTTTCTGTTCACACATCCTGTAAAGCAAAAGGAAGGCCTCTTACAGGGTATTGATGTGTGTCATCAGGCAAGTGTAAGTGCTGTGTTTTAGTAATAGGGCATATTTTAGGAGGTTTTAAACTGTGATATTCATGTATCTGCTTAATTCAGAGAGAGCAGAAAATTGACATGCCTATATTTAAAGCCATACTATCCTATAAGTAAGTAAGTGTTAGTCGCTCAGCTGTGCCCGACTCTTTACAACCCCATGGACTGCAGCCCACCAAAGCTCCTCTGTCGATGAGATTTCCCAGGCAAGGATACTGGAGTGGGTTGCCATTTCCTTCTCCAGGGGATCTTCCCAACCCAGGGATCGAACCCAGTCTCCTGCACTTCAGGCAGATTCTTTACCGACTGAGCTACAAGGGAAGCTGGATAAGCTCAAATAGGAAAAAAATAAAATAATAATTTGTCAAATAAAAATATATTCATTTCTACAACTACTTTTGAAACAGAGGGGAGAATAAAAAGTGAATTTGTGGATGTTTTGTTAGGATAACGTCACTGTGTAGAATTTTTTCCCACTTGTGTTGTTTAACTGATTTCAAAGAGAAAGTTACTGACAAATAATTTGAATTTAAAAACTGTGCACACAAAACTAAATCTCTTTAAGACATATCTTTATTATATCTAGATATTACTCTCCATTATTCTGACCTTAGATGCCCAATATAAAATATATATACTTAATCACTGAACACCCTTTGTAGCCTAGTCAGTTGTTCTACATTTACTCCCAGATAATTAAAGACTAGCAGGTACAGCTTAACTTTAAAACACAAAACCAGGAGATATCCATGTGACCTAAAGTAGAGATATTGTTTGATTCCTCTTTTTAACATGAAAATAGTTGAAGAAATCGAAGATGTGAATATGTTATTTCACTGAAATTAACATTTTTTAAAAGGTATTACCTTTAAAAAGAGAGATTACCTTGGTAAAAATTAATATAGTCATTTTATGTATGAGGTCATAAAAATTGGGGATCTATTGTCTTGCACTGTACCAGTATGACCACGGAAAAGTCAGTTTGTTTCTTTGAACCTCAGTTTTCTGGCATGCAAAATAAGTAGCTCAGGTTGAAAAATCTTCTCCACCTTCCATATTCTAAAATTTCAAAATTCTAATATGTTGGAATCAACTTCTGCTGTTGTGAAAGTATTGCTTTCTTACTGTGTATACTAAGACATATTACATAACTTTCCAAAGCTTCAGGTTTTTTCACCTATAAAGAAACTACAGCTTTATGTATTTTGTAGGGTGAAGCTTTATATGAATAGCTTTCAAACTGAGGTCTCTAGTTGACTTATCATGAATTCCAATTACTTGTGATGGAAAATACCACTCAAATGGCACGATGATAGTATTTAAATTTAATGTGATACTATAGTAACCGTAAATATTATTCTGTTAGTTTTTAAATTATAATCAAATATTATTTTGTAATACTAGCTTTTTAGTTTAACTTTGGTTAGAAATGTCCAATAAAGATTGTTGTTTTTTTAGTAAATGAATCCTCTCACCTCCAAAATTGCCAGCACAGTTAGAAACTTGTCTTCAAATAATTATAAAAGCAAAATACATATTCATGTCTAGCAGTTTATATAATATTTTGAATACATTAATATAGTGTTCTGTCAAGTAGGTAGCTATTATTATCCCCATTTTACAGATGAGTATCTCAATACTCAAAAACAACTGTCCAAAATCACATTAAGAGTCAGACTCAAAATCAAGCTTTCTAACCCTAAGTCCAATATACTACCAAAGACAGTACTTTCATCATTATTTTTCATAGGAGATTTCATAATTACTTAGATTATTAAGCCATTTGCTTACAATGCCTATAGTTTTTTTCAATACAGTTTCATCATTGTGATTAAGATATGTCTCCCTATGGAGGACACTATAGCACGTGAATGAAGGCTTTAGATTTCATTTCTATAAAGCCAGCCACTTCCACTGTTTTTATCATCAACTTCATGGTATGGAAATTACTTGTCCCTGAAATCCTTATCATGTTATTATTAAGTGATTTCAGAGCTTTAATGTTTTTGGCTAGTGTTAGATGTTTTGTGTGAAAATAACCATTTCAATTAATCTGCTTTAAACTATGGCTGATTCATATTGAGGTTTGACAGAAAACAACAAAATTCTGTAAAGCAATTATCCTTAAATAAAAAATTAAATTCTAAAAGCTCTCATATGACTATCTATAATTTTATATTTACTTAAATTTGGTTTTATTTTTGTATGGCTTTAAATAAGTAGTGCTCTAGGTGAAATTTAGAAATCCTTAACCTAGAAGCCATAATATTTATTAGTGAGTTTGCCATGACTCATTCAGATCTCTTACATAGCAATTAATCTTGGTGGCCTACAATACACCAGTACTACCTATCTAACAAATAACAGTAATTATTACAAACACAGTTTATCAACATTTTCAGTTGTTAGATGTGCTTGAAGAGCTTTGACTATCTGAAGTTCTCAAAGTTAAAATGTTTGAAATGATAGGTCACCAGTCTTGTTAAATTATGTTCTCATTACAAAGTTATTATTTCAAGACAAAGCCTTGTATGGTATAAAGCTGAAGAGAATGATAATGTATATATATCTAATATATGGCAAACAACACTAAGAAGTGTTGTAGAAAAAGTGGCAACAAGTAGTAGTAGAAATTTTAAGTTAATACCGCAACTATTAAAAAAAAATTAATTTGAGAGGAAAGAATCAGTTCAGTTCAGTTCAGTTCAGTTGCTCAGTCGTGTTCAACTCTTTGTGACCCCATGAATTGCAGCATACCAGGCATCCCTGTCCATCACCAACTCCCGGAGTTCACTCAGAGTCACATTCATTGAGTCAGTGATGCCATCCAACCATCTCATCCTCTGTTGTCCCCTTCTCCTCCTTCCCCAATCCCTCCCAGCATCAGAGTCTTTTCCAATGAGTCAACTCTTTGCATGAGGTGGCCAAAGTACTGGAGGTTCAGCTTTAGCATCATTCCTTCCAAAGAAATCCCAGGGTTGATCTCCTTCAGAATGGACTGGTTGGATCTCCTTGCAGTCCAAGGGACTCTCAAGAGTCTTCTCCNTGCAGCCATGAAATTAAAAGATGCTTACTCCTTGGAAAGAAAGTTATGACCAACCTAGATAGCATATTCAAAAGTAGAGACATTACTTTGCCAACAAAGGTCCGTCTAGTCAAGGCTATGGTTTTTCCCATGGTCATGTGTGGATGTGAGAGTTGGACTGTGAAGAAAACTAAGCACTGAAGAATTGATGCCTTTGAACTGTGGTGTTGGAGAAGACTCTTGAGAGTCCCTTGGACTGCAAGGAGATCCAACCAGTCCATTCTAAAGGAGATTGGTCCTGGGTGTTCTTTGGAAGGACTGATGCTAAAGCTGAAACTCCAATACTTTAGCCACCTCATGCGAAGAGCTGACTCATTGGAAAAGACTCTGATGCTGGGAGGGATTGGAGGCAGGAGGAGAAGGGGACGACAGAGGATGAGATGGCTGGATGGCATCACTGACTCAATGGATGTGAGTCTGACTGAACTCCGGGAGTTGGTGATGGACAGGGAGGCCTGGCGTGACTGAGCAACTGAACTGAACTGAATGAGGTAGATGAAACTGGAGCCTATTATATAGAGCGAAGTAAGTCAGAAAGAAAAATACCAATACANAGTCTGACTGAACTCCGGGAGTTGGTGATGGACAGGGAGGCCTGGCGTGACTGAGCAACTGAACTGAACTGAATGAGGTAGATGAAACTGGAGCCTATTATATAGAGCGAAGTAAGTCAGAAAGAAAAACACCAATACAGTATATTAATGCATATTTATGGAATTTAGAAAGATGGTAACAATGATCCTATATGTGAGACAGCAAAAAAGACACAGATGTAAAGAACAGACTTTTGGACTCTGTGAGAGAAGGCAAAGGTGGGATGATTTAAGAGAGCATTGAAACATGTATATTATTATATATGAAACAGATCGCCAGTCCAGGTTTGATGCATGAGACAGGGTGCTCAGGGCAGGTGCACTGGGATGACCCTGAGGGATGGGGTGGGGAGGGAGGTGGGAGGGGGATTCAGGATGGGGAACACATGTACACCCATGGCTAATTCATGTAAATGTATGGCAAAAACCATCACAATATTATAAAGTAATTAGCCTCCAATTAAAATTAATAAATTTTTTAAAAAGAGAGTGAATGAGACCTAGGGAAGCAAAGGGCAACTGGCATCAAATATTGTATGTTACTTCTTATATGGGTCAAAGTTAAAGTCAACTTTAACTAAGGTAACATAGTTAACTAAGGTAATTAAGGTATGTAGTTACCTTAAATGTTTGTCATCATTTCAATTAAAATTCTGTGGCACTTCTGTTAGAAAGTTGTCTATACAATGTCCTCTGCTGCTGCTGCTAAGTCACTCCAGTCGTGTCCGACTCTCTGCGACCCCATAGATGGAAGCCCACCAGGCTCCCCCGTCCCTGGGATTCTCCACTGTTAAAAAAATGATCATCATGTGCATTGCATTGTGGTAGCATCTACTTAACACTTGACGCCTGTTGACAAGTGCATTCAAAAACAGTAAAGAATCCAACAATCACTGCTAGGCTCCACATCAGTTTTTATATGGTGATGCTACTTAATCAAATGGCTGATTCAGGTCTGATCCTAATCCATGTTAAACTATTCCAACTTTACTTTTCTCTTGCCAAACAAATGAAACACACAAAAGCTACTGGTTTGGGGTGGCTCTGAGCTAAACTCAGGCTTTACAAGGACAAACGATACACACATTTCATGTCCATAAGTGTATACACTATCTTATTGCAAACCCATTACTCTGATCTCAGGACTGCTTCTCACTCTTAAAAATTATTAAGGACCCTAGAAAACATTTTTATATGTGACTTATATTTATTGATAGTTATCATATTAGAAATTCAATTGAGATATTTTGTAAATATTTTAAATAGCATTACTAGATTTATCACATGTGAACGAAGATAACTTTTGTGAGAAAAAATTTTATTTTCAAAAAAAAATATTGACAAGTGTGGCACTGATTATAGTTTTTAAATCTGCTTAATCTCTTACCTAATGGAGGACAGCTAGCTTTTCTTACCTACTCTTGCATTCAATTTTTTATGACATCACCTGTGACATAGCCTCTGAGAAATTCCACTGCACACCCATGAGAAAATGAGAGTTAAAAAGGTAAATAATGTCTTACTACTGTTTCAAAAATAATTTTTTATCTTGTGCAGTCCCTGGGACCATAATGTTGATAATCATTACTCTACTATATAAAGCAAGTTAAATAAATAATCACAATGAGATAACTACAATAATAGCATCATTCATTAACTGCTACTAGGTCATAGAAGGAAATTGTAAAGCAACTGTTGCTTAAAGGAACTTACTTACTGAAGAAGAGTGAATGGTACCTAAGATAGAACACTGCAAAGATGTACAGGTAAAGATGTATAGATGTATGTCCTATAAACATAGTTTATAGGAATGATAGGAAGAAATAGCAAATAAAAACAAAGGAAAGTGATAGAAAAAACTGGGAGAGCAGACCTGTGGTAGAACAAGATGATTTCTGTATGCCTTGCTTAAAATATTTAGATTCTATTCGTGTAATATACAGAACATTTTAAAGTAGAGACGTGACAAGGTAGTTTACAAAATATTTAAAATGTCAGCAATGTGACAAGAAGCAATTAACTTAGCCTTTTAGCTCTCATCCATAAAAACCGGAACAATACTATCACTCTCCATTCTCTTAGCAAACTTATAGAGTTGCTTGGAGACAGAAATGATAATAAAATGATTTTAGCTCACAATCTCAGCTCTAACACAATATAAATGATACATAAACATCAATGATTGTTACCACATATATACTTTAGAAATGTTATTCTGGAGGCAGAAAGGAGATAGAATAGGGGGAAGGGTAGAATAGGGAGGGCAGAAGAAAGCTGTTAGGAGTGTGCAATATACTCGGTGAGAGATGATAGGGAATTACCTAAGCTAAAGCTGTGACTCAAAGAGGGGTTGAACCTGATAGACACTGAAGGGAATGAAATAACAAGATACGCCCCCACCTTGGGTAGGAGAGATACTTGTGGCCTGTTTTTAAAGCTTCCCACCTAGTTTAATTGGTGAACTGGGCTAAAGTCAGTAGCAAAGCCTAGGAATAAAACAAGATGTTCATTTCACCTTGTTGTGCAGGAGAGAGAAAGGAAAATGAATTTGAATGATAAAATTGTGAAAGGCGCTAAGAGTAAGACAGTGTCCAAACACCCAAGGAGATTATCAGTTCATTTCAGTCACTCAATCATGTCTGACTCTTTGTGACACCATGGACTGCAGCACACCAGGCTTCCCTATCCATCACCAACTCCCGGAGCTTGCTCAAACTTATGTCCATCGACTTGGTGATGCCATCCAATCATCTCATCCTCTGCCATCCCTTTCTCCTCCTGCCTTCAGTCTTTGCCAGCATCAGAATATTTTCCAGAATAAGTCAGTTCTCCATATCAGGTGGCCAAGTATTGGAACTTCAGCTTCAGCGTTAGTCCTTCTAATGAATATTCAGGACTGATTTCCTTTAAGATTAACTAGTTTAATCTCTTTGCTGTCCAAGGGACTCGCAAGAGTCTTCTCCAACACCACAGTTCAAAATCATCAATTCTTCAGCACTCAGCTTTCTTTAAGGTCCAGTTCTAACAGCCGTACATGACTACTATAAAAGCCATAGCTTTGACTAGACAGACCTTTGTGGGTAAAGTAATGTCTCTGCTTTTTAATATGCTGTCTAGTTTCTCATAGCTTTTCTTCCAAGGGGCATCTTTTAATTTCAAAGCTGCACTCAACACCTGCAATGATTTTGGAGCCCAAGAAAATAAAGCCTGTCATTGTTATATATAAAATTGTTATATATAAAAATTCCCAGGAGATTATAATCAAGTTAGAAAACAAGAAATAGCTAAGCAATGTGACACATTTTCTAAGGAAAGGAAGAGATCAGAGAGGAAGAAAATAGAGGAACAGGGTTTATTAATGAAGTACCAAAGAACTGCTCTATCTCCTGGGTTCTTTAACTTAATAAGTGGCCTAACCATGGACTGTAGCCCTCCAGGCTCCTCTGCCCAAGGAATTCTCCAGACAAGAATACTGGAATGGATAGTCAATGCCAGGGGACCTTCCCAATCCAGGGAACAAACCAGGGAACAAACCCAGTTCTCTCCTGCATTGCAGGTGAACAAATACACTTTTTAAATTAGTCAAACCTTGAGGTATGTTCTGACAAAAGCAACTGAGGCCACACCTACATAGAGCTTTTCTACTGAGATGGTTGGAAATTGAACTAATTTTGTAAGAAAAAATTTCTCCTTGTGTATGTGTCTATAATTCTAGATTAGCCCAGACTTCAGCTGTAGCTCACGTTCAGTGGTTTTAATGTGAGTTTGCTTTGTGAGTTCACTGTGAGAGGATTTAACCTCTTTTCCCAAGGAGGAAAATGTACATTTGTTTGTTTTAATAGAAAAGGTAGACAAAAATCCTTTCCCTAAAAGTATATTATTATAATCCTATTTGCTTGACTAACTTTCTGTGAAACATAAATTTTAAAATACTGAGGTGCTAGAAGGTCACAACAGAATAGCTGTGGTTATTGTGGAGGATAAACCACTTACCTTGTGAGTTTACATGATTCTCTATGCATACTAATTGTAACAATCTATGCCAAACCAAAAAAAAAAAAAAAAAAGTGAGACACTGTTAATACACCTGAATTAAGAATGATTCTGAATCTTGACTAACACATTAATAAACATGAAATTTTCCCCAGAAACTCCATTCATAGCTTCTACTCTTAATGTGGAAGGCAGTGTGTTAAAGGCAGAGACCCCACTTTGCTACCAAAGGTTTGTCTAATCAAACTTAGGATTTTTCCAGAATCAGGAATGGATGTGAGAGTCAGATGATAAAGGCGGCTGAACGTAGAAGAATTGATGCTTTTGAATTTGGGTGCTGGAGAAGACTTTTGAGATTCCCTTGGACTGCAGTGAGATCAAACTAGTCAATCCTAAAGGATATCAATCCTGAATATTCATTGGAAGAACTGATGCTAAAACTGAAACTCCAATATTTTGGCCACCTGATGCAAAGAGCCACAACTCTTTGGAAAATACCTGATCCTGGGAAAAATTGGGGGCAGGAAAAGGAGGTGACAGAGGATGAGATGGTTGGATGGTTATCAGCAACTCAATGGGCATGAATTTGAACAAACTCCGGGAGACAGTGAAGGACAGGGAAGCTTGGCGTGCTGCAGTCTATAGGGTAACAAAGAGTCAGACACAACTGAGCGACTGAACAAGTGTTAATGTATGTATGTGTGTGTGTGCTAAGTTGCCTCAGTCATGTCCCACTCCTTGCTACCGGATGGACTGTGGCCCGCCAGCTCTTCTGTCCATGGAATACTCCAGGCAAGAATACTGGAGTGGGTTGCCATGCCCTCCTCCAGGGGATCGTCCCTATCCAGGGATCAAACCCACATCTCTTATGTCTCTTGCATTGCAGGCAGATTCTTTACCATCTGAGTAAAAGAGTTCAAATAGTAGTAAAGAAAATCAATTTCAAAAGATAAAGTAATAATTACCTATAGAAAGTGAAGTTTTAAGTACCACTAATGTCTTCTATGGAGAAGGCAATGGTATCCCACTCCAGTACTCTTGCCTGGAAAATCCCATGGATGGAGGAGCCTGGTAGGCTACAGTCCATGGGGTCGCTAAGAGTCGGACATGACAGCGATTTCACTTTCACTTTTCCCTTTCATGCATTGGAGAAGGAAATGGCAACCCACTCCAGTGTTCTTGCCTGGAGAATCCCAGGGACGGGGGAGCCTGGTGGGCTGCCGTCTATGGGGTCGCACAGAGTCGGACATGACTGAAGCGACTTAGCAGCAGCAGCAGCAATGTTTTCTAGCTCATGAGGAGGAAATAGTGGCACCAAGTCAGAAGGGAAGAATTAGGAAGAAGAGTTAGTTTAGCAGAATAAAACAGATTCTTCTATGATAAGAAACTTTGAGGTAAAGCAAATGTTGAAATCTACAGGTTAAAATATTAGTCAGGGAAGTAGGTAAGAAAGTAGGACTGGAAGTAGAAGTGGCTTCTGGTCTATGCGGTTCCTTTATATCTCAGTATTCCAGGAAATTAAAGATTCCCACTTGGTATTTATGCATCCAATGTGATTCTAACACATTATATTGTTTTTTTAATTTTTTTTTTCTGTTTTGAGGTATTTTTGTATTGATTGAGCTGTTGCTGAAGTTTCTCTATTCTAATTTATAAATACATCGTTTCTTGTTTATATTTTTTAACAAATGCAACAAAATCTAGTCTTAAAAACATTCTTGAATAGAATCCTTTTCTTTTTTTGAACACGACACTCATATATAGTTTATAATTGTTCCTGGGTATTTGCCATTTTATTTGGTTTCTGTTTACAAAGTGGTAGCTTATTGATTCGTTGGTTGAGCAGATTGATTTACTAGAAATGTGTTTTGCATAACCTTTGGGTAGCTGCATTTCTTCCTTATTAAAAGTTTTCAGACTTCCCTAAAGCATAACTTGACAACTTCTGTTTTTGTTTTTCAGGAAAATTTTTCATTAATTTATGTTAGTTTAACAAGATAACACATGTAACAAACTACTGGAAATTTCCTATCCAGATTCCAGAGAGAAAAATATAAAATGATTATTTTGACATTTTTCTTCCTGAATAATTGCAATTATAAATTATGAATTATTCAAAAATTTTTATTTATTGGTACTAAATGGCTACCTATGTAGTTAGACTATACAGTTCATTTGATTTTTTAAAAAAAGGAAATAAATCCTTCTTAGAATTTGGTAATTTGACTATAAATTATTAAAAGTGAGTCAAAGTCTTACTTCAATAATAACTACAGTTCAAGATAGTTAAAATTCATTTGGTCTCTTCTATTTCTAATCATACAGACTATTATTAATTGGCAGAATAGATCAAATAGAAGAAATATTAAAAGCTGAACTATGGTCCAAATTCATTAGTCTATTATCATAAGCAATAGAAAGCCAAGATTTTACTACATTTGGAGTTGTTTCTAAATTGAAAGACTTGGGATTATCACATACTCAAGAAACTTTCTATTTAGCTGTAAGCTCATACTCTTCAGTTGAATGAGGAAATGTTTTATCAAAAAAAAGTTAGCATCGATAAAACATGAGCAAAATAGAGTTCTTGATTAAGCCAGTTAGTTTATTGAAAAGCCATTATTCGTTCTTCATGATTTTTTAGAAGAGCATGTAGTTTATTTTTGTTAGAAAATTCACTTCTTTAAGTCATATATGGCAAAGTGTGGAAAACAAAAAAGTAAGTGAAAAACTTTAAATTGCTGCTTATACATAATTTCAGACAATAAAATCAAATGCCAATGATTTTTCTTCATGTTTCTTAGGATCACAGCTAAAAATGTAAGGGTTTTTTAGCTTTNTATGGCAAAGTGTGGAAAACAAAAAAGTAAGTGAAAAACTTTAAATTGCTGCTTATACATAATTTCAGACAATAAAATCAAATGCCAATGATTTTTCTTCATGTTTCTTAGGATCACAGCTAAAAATGTAAGGGTTTTTTAGCTTTTTTTCTTGTTCAGGATTCTTTGAAACATGATCTTTATTTCTGAAAAATCTTTGTAAGGCTAGTCCTTTCTACCCATCTAGTCTGTTTCCTAAATTATGTTTCCTTTACTAATAATGCTTTTTACTTCCTTATACAGACTTAAAGCCTTGTCTGGTATTCTTTTATTTCAGTCTGAGGGTTCCTTTGATATTTCTCATAGGTCGTCTATTCATAAGAAATTCTTTTGGATTCTCCTTATGTCAGACTGTCTTAATTTTCTTTCACTATCACTGTGTATATTATAGAATTATTGGTTGACAGGTTTTTTGCTTTCAGCATTTTGTTATACACCACTTCTCAGCCACCATAGTTTTTCATAAAAAAGATACCACTTAACTTCCTGAGGATCTTTTATGTTTGAGGAGTTGTTTTTATCTCATTATTTTCAAGATTCTTTTTGTCTTTGTCTTTCAATAGTGTGATATTTGAATTTAAGTAGAAGTCCTCTTGGTTTCTCCTACTTGGAGTTTGTTGAGCTTCTAAATGTTTATATTAGGGTTTTCTGTCAGATTTGGGAAGTTTTCAGCCATCGTTTCTTCAAATATTTTTTCTGCCCTTTTCTCTCTTTTCCTTCTGGGACTTCTGTTATATACGTGTTGAAGTACTTGTGAGTTCTCAGACATCTGAGGTCATGTTCAGCTTCATTCTTTTTCTCTTTCTGTTACTCAGATTGGATAATCTCAACTAATCTATGTTCACATTTACTGATTCTTCCGTAAGGTCAAATCTTCTGTTGAGTCCCTCTGGTGAATTTTTCATTTCAGTTACTGTACTTTCTAACTGAATAATTCCGTTTTTGTTCTTTTCTGTCATTTCTAGCCCTTTATTGTCTACTTGGTGAGACATTATTCTAAGATTTTTCTGTACTTCTGAAGAAATGGTTTCCTTTAGTTATTTGAATGTATTTATAATAGCTGATTTAAATTCTGTCTAGTAAGTCCTATTTGTAGTCCCTCATGGTCTATTGTTACTAAAATATTAAATGATATGATATAGTAATATCTGAGGATCAGATTCCCTCTCCTTCTCAGGGTTTGTTGTTACTGTTTGTTTTTATTGTTATTACTTTAGTGACTTTCCTGAACCATTTATGCACATCTGTATTCTTTGTTGCATATGACCACTGAAGTCTCTGCTCAGCTTTAGTTCAGTTCAGTTCAGTTGCTCAGTTGTGTCCGACTCTTTGAGACCCCATGAATCACAGCACACCAGGCCTCCCTGTCCATTACCAACTCTTGGAGTTCACCCAAACTCATGTCCATCGAGTTGGTTATGCCATCCAGCCATCTCATCCTTTGTTNTTTTTTTTTTTTAACCCCATTGTAGCTTCAGTCATCTCTGGTTCTTTCTGATAACCTAAATTTTAATCTTTTTTCAGTTATCCTTCATACAAATAAAGTTCTCAGCAAATGTTGTATCCTGTAAAGGTTTAGTTTTTATAAAGCACAGTAGATGGGACATTTCTTGGTGTTGATATTTGGTATTCCTTCCATCTATATAATAATCATAGGCAAAATTTTAATAACATATTGTCATAGTTATGTACAGGTCAGATCATTTTGATTTCTTCTAGCTGTTTACCTTCTTTTTCACTTTTCTTTCAAATGTGATATTGCTAGTATACCAGTTGAACTTCTTCCTTGAGACACCATCCTATAAACTTCAGATTGATAGTGTGCCACTATTTCAAACCAGTGGCTCACCATGTTAGCCACATAACACTTGTAAAAAATCTTATTGGCTGACTAATATTCCATTGTGTATATGTACCGCAACTTTCTCATCCATTCATCTGCCAATGGACATCTAGGTTGCTTCCATGTCCTAGCTGTTGTAAACAGTGCTGTGATGAACATTGGGGTACATGTGTCTCTTTCAATTNATTGGGGGCAGGAGGAGAAGGGAATGACAGAGGATGAGATGGCTGGATGGCATTACTGACTCAATGGACGTGAGTTTGAGTGAACTTCCGGGAATGGTGATGGACAGGGAGGACTGGCATGCTGTGATTCATGGGGTCGCAGAGTTGCACATGACTGAGTGACAGAACTGAACCTAGGTTATACCTGACTTTCTTAAACCAGAATAATACATTTAATGTAATTATTAATCTTCTGCCTTCCCTATTTCTCTTCCATAAACTGAAGTCCTAGTTCCTTAAGCCTTTTTTTAA